>OY970826.1:56684721-56814721 GCA_963853835.1 Calendula officinalis | reverse complement strand
GTATTTATTTAACACTTTTGATTATTAATTGATTTTTATTGAATACTTTATCATATAATTTGCTAATTAATTGATTTAATAGTAAAAATATGTTAATTTTCTAAAGGAAATAAAATACTTAAACTTTAATCGGGTCTAATCGGGTCAACCCGAACCCGAAAAAGGTAAGAAATTTTAACCCGAAACCCGACCCGATAACGAATCGGGTTGGTCGGGTCGGGTTTAAAAAACCCGATAATAACATGGAACCCGAATAGACCCGACCCGATAAGCGTAATCGGGTTCGGGTTCGGGTTCGGGTCGGGTCGGGTCAACCCTTTGGGCACCCCTATTCAAGAGGACTTGGCGAAACATTTCTACAATAACCGAAGTCACAACCCAAATGAAGACATTTATAAATACGTAGATTAAAATAAATGTTATTTGGATTTTTATTAAATTGTTCTTTGTATTATCATTAAATTGTTATTTGTATTTTTATTAAAATGTAATTTATGTTTTTATTAAAATAAATGGAAAACAAATGATGAGTCGGAGAAAAAATGGTGTGGTGTGATGGGTATTTTCTGGATAAAGTGATGTGATGAGGTGTGGTTGCTCAGGTGTTAGAAGAAAATGTGATGTTAAGGTGAGACCCATAATACCGTTAATTAAACAGGGAAGGAAATCGAAACAGTATACAAATCGTGAAACGACGTCGTTGGCTTTATAAAAAGGAAATACGAAGTAACTTTTTTTTCCCTTGACATTGGTCAAAACCTTACCTCCTTAACCAATTTCTCTCTCGATTTTCATCTTTCCCCTTCTCTCTCGCTCTCCCGTTAATCTCCTTCGGCTCGAAATCCGGCAACAAATCTCTCCGTTTCGCTAATTCACTCTCACTTTACCTCACATACAGATCTATACTATTATCCGAATTCTCCGTTCACAAATTCGTTTCCCTACGTCTCGACACATAAAAAGCCCTAATTTAAATCTCTACCGGTAAAATTATTTCTCGATCGTTTATTCTTCGGTTATCTGAGGTTTCCGGTGTTCGATAACCGATCTGGATGCGTTGAGGTGGTACGGGATTCCGTGATCAATAATTTCAACCACCTAGGGTTTCTGATTAAATAGAACAAAGGGATCAGATATTGGCTGCTGTAATTGATGGTTAGAGTCTCGCGGTTCGAAGAACACGATTTGATTATTAAGAAAAGCGATAAATTTGATTATGATGATGGAAGAAAGCTATTATGTATGGGCGGTGGGAAGGTGAGCTGTGGTTCCACCGGTGGCACATGTGGCCGGTCCCATCTTTCTCCACGCCGTCTGTAGATGTTCCCTCCAATTCCTTCGTATTCATTGATACTAACTCTTTCTCCAAAGTATATATGGTTTTAGTATCGGTTATATATAGCTGCATACTCATAATTGTGTATTTATATAGCTTATTTGATTAGTATATCTGTTTTAGTGTTATTGTAAGTTAGTATAATATTTGAGGACTATTAGATTACTATTTTGAATTGGTTCGAAAGGAAATTATGGTTTTTAGGGTGTGCTTCAGTTGTCCTCTCATTAGTAAAAAAAATGAATCCGTATCTTTTCTATTCGATTCATTGGCTACTACAATACATAACATTAATTTTCTTGTTGATTTTGTGGCTATGTTTGAACCTTAATAATTATTTAGACTATCCACTGCTGTACTTCGATCCATGTAGGTGTTCACTAGCTGTTTGCTTATCATAGTTACCTCATGTTCTGCTGGATGTCCATTTTATTAACTGCTTGTCTATAAATATAAAAGCACCTTTCTATGTCTGTTTACTTAGTTGATTTCTAGATCGCTCTAGAAGCCGTAATATGTCTAAACAGAAATGCTTTCTGATAGTATTCTAAATCTGGACCATTTCTTGCAGGATGGTCGAAAGATTAATGTAGGTGACTGTGCTCTGTTCCAGGCTGTTCACAGTTCCCTTCCGTTTGTTGGAATAATCCGTAAATTAATATTAGGAAAAGAAAATAGTCTAAGTTTGAGTGTGAACTGGCTTTACAGGCCAGCAGACTTAAAGCTTAAAGAAGGTGCTTTGCTGCAAGCAGCACCTAACGAGATCTTTTATTCTTTTCATAAGGATGAGATACCTGCTGCATCGATATTCCATCCGTGTAAAGTCACATTCCTTCGTAAAGGTGCTGAACTTCCTTCAGGGATATCCTCATTTGTATGCAGACGAGTGTATGATATTCAGAACGAGCGTTTATTTTGGTTAACTGATAAAGATTATATTAACGTGAGTATTTTTTATATCATCTTATGTATCAAAAGCTGTATTGATTGTATATGTAGTCTTATTTGACACAGGAACGACAAGAAGAAGTAAACCAGCTATTAGATAAGACAAGAGTAGATATGTATGGAGGATTGCAGACTGGAGGTCGCTCTCCAAAGCCATTAAATGGTCCAAACGGGACACAGCAACTAAAACCTAGTTCAGATAATGTACAGAATAGTTCATCTTCTATTTCATCACATGCAAAAAGTAAGAAAAGAGAACACGGTGCTCACAATTCAGAATCTGTCAAACGTGAACGCTTATCCAAAGTGGATGATGCAGATTCTGGTCAACTTAGACCAGAACATGTAATAAAAACCGAGATTGCTAAAATCACTGATAAAGGTGGATTGGTGGATTTTGGCGGGGTGGAACAACTTATACAGCTCATGAGACCCGAATCTGCTGAGAAGAAACTAGACTTAACTAGCCGGACAATGCTTGTGGATGTTATATCAGTTACTGAACGGTTTGATTGTTTAGGTCGGTTTGTTCAGTTGAGAGGTTTGTCAGTTTTGGATGAATGGCTTCAAGAAATCCACAAGGGGAAAATCGGTGATGGAAGTCCCAAAGTGAAAGATAAATCGGTTGAAGAATTTCTATTTTGTTTACTTCGTGCGCTTGATAGATTACCCGTAAATCTTCATGCTTTACAGACTTGTAATGTCGGGAAATCTGTGAATCACCTTCGCAGCCATAAAAATCCTGAGATTCAGAATAAAGCTAAAAGTTTAGTCAACACGTGGAAAAGACGTGTAGAGGCTGAAATGAATATAATTGAAACAAAATCTGGTACAAGCAGAGGTGGTTCTTGGCCAAACACGGGTAGTAGACGTATTGGTGGGCCTTCTGAAGTGGGCCCCAAAAGTCCTTCACAACCGTCTGCAGTGAAATCCCAACAACCAAAACACGGTTCTGGTGAAGCTGTTGCCAAATCACCAACATCAACATCTCCAGGTTCGTTAAAACTGTCAGATATGCCTTCGTCAGCAAATAAAGATTTAAGAAGCTGTAGTTCAAGTCAATCTCCAAACAATAGTCAAACTTGCTCTAGTGATCATTTGAGATTACCCAATACCAATCAAAGTCCTGCGAGAACCGTCAGTGTCGAGTCTCCTGAAAACCAGGTAACTGTTTCTGGAAAGGATTCGCTTCCGGAACCTTCCGCGAAGCAAGAACAGAAGGTAAGTGAAATGATTGATAATTCTAAACAAGGGAATAATGTTGGAAATATATCATCACCCCCAAAATGTGGTAAATTATACGAGGCTTCTTATAGCTCTATAAATGCATTAGTTGAAAGCTGTGCTAAATTCTCTGAAGCTCCATCAGTTGGTGATGATGTGGGAATGAATCTTCTTGCCAGCGTGGCGGCTGGTGAAATGTCAAGATCTGATGTGTCACCTGTTTGTTCACCTGAAGATTCTTGTTCTGTTAGTGCTGCTAAGATTATGGCAAATGGTCATTGCGTTGACTCACAGCCTGTTGGGACCCACATTTCTGACGACAGTAAATGTGAGGATAATACAAAATCAGGTGAAAACAGAAAGGACGAGCCTGGTGAAGATATAAAAGTTGATGCTGGTGTGAAGGTTGAAACACAGATTAATGAAGATGAGAATAATCCGGTCAACAAACGGTCAACTAGCAGCAACTTAGCTACCACTTCTTGTGGTGATGCTGATGTAACAACAAAGTCTGAAGAAATCGGTGCACAAACAGTCAATGGGAGACAAAATATGGATTTTGCCCCATCTATTTCTCACCACAGTAATGAAGAGAGAGCCCCTGGCGTTGCAATTCAAGAAGTAAGATCGTGTGAAGAGCATGCTGATGTGGCAGAAATGTCAGTGAAGTTGGACTTTGATTTGAATGAAGTTCTTCCTAGTGATGATGGGATTCAGGTAGAAGCTGAAAAGTCTTGTGTTCACACACCTAACCCTTCACCCGTTAATGGGAATCGACCCGCTTTGATTACTGTTGCTTCTGCTGCGAAAGGACCGTTTTACCCTTCAGAAAACCTCTCAAGGGGTAAAGCCGAGCTCGGTTGGAAAGGATCTGCTGCCACCAGTGCATTTCGTCCAGCTGAACCTCGAAAGCTTGATGTTTCGGTTCCTGATTACCGTAAGACTCGCCCTCTCTTTGACTTTGACCTAAATGTTGGAGCTCCCGAGGATGTTGGTCAACCATCGGTACTGGATCTTGATCTAAATGCATGTGAAGAGACTCCCGAGGTTGTCCAGCTGTCAGCTAGCAGGTCAGTTGGGCCAAGTTCTTCACGGGGGTTTGACCTAAACGGGCCAGGTGTGGAAGAAGCTAGTGGTGAATCAGTATCGTTTTCCAAAAACGGCATGCCAGGTGTTCCTAATGTCAGAATGTATAGTAATATGGAAATGGGAAGTTATTCCACTTGGTTTCCACCGAACAATACATACCAACCAATTACAATACCGCAAAATTACCCGTCTCAGAGAATGTTGAATCCCATGACATCACTCAATTCGGAAATATTCAGGAATCCCGTGTTGTCATCTTCGCCAGCTGTCGCTTTCGCGCCTAACGTTCCATTTCAGTATTCAGCGTTCCCGTTCGAGACAAATTTCTCACTACCTTCGGTTTCAAATACATATGTGGATTCTTCGTCGTCTGGTGGGCCGATTTGTTTCCCCTCACAGGCGCAGCTGGTGGGACCCAACGGTGTGGTGTCAATGCCTTACAGGCCGTATTTCATGGGTCTACCTGGCAACGTGGGGCCCGATGGTAGGAAATGGTCGACCCAAGGTTTAGATCTTAATGCAGGCCCGAAAGGTGGTTCAGATGAGAGGTTGAGACAGATACCTTCACAAGCTTTGGCAGATGAGCAGTTGAAGATGTTTCAGCAAATGGCAGCAGGTCAAAGTCAAACGAAGAGGAAAGAGCCTGATGGCGGTTGGGATTACAAACATTAGCAATGGCAGTAGGAAAGGCGATCTTCTGATGCCTGGTAATTTTTAACTTATTATTATTATTATTGAAGTAATAATTTTGTTTTGTTTTTCCCTCCTGTGTTTGATATTTTGACTTTTGCAGGTAATCTGTCGGAGACCACGGAACTGGTTGACGGGTTTCCTGAAAAAATGTACCCCCAGAATGTTATTGCTGCTGCTGCTTGATTAATTGGTTGTGGGGGTATGTAATGATTGAATGAATGCATAGCATTGCGTTGTTGCTTGAAATGGTTTGATAATCAGTGGCCTGTGAATGTTTAACTTGTTGCAAATGCATTTTCCATAACCCTAAAACAAAACAAAACAAAAAACCAGGGAATTGGTTTTAACAGATGTATTATGTAGAGCACCAGTTCTTCTGGCTTCTTTAGATTTTTATTATTCCATTTTTGCTGTTTCATGCAAAAAAAGTCGACCTCACCAATGGATGCAAGTCTTGATGGCTAGATACCGTTAGCCCCAAAGTATGGTCGCATAATGTTCTTTATGAAGCATTACATGATTCTCGTGGCCTCATTTGTATCTGTACATTTAGATATTGGTTTCTGTACTTGATGGAATTCGATCTTTTGGAATTGACTTGAGTTTTGAACATGATAGATATCACGAATATCTTTAAACTGTTGTTGCATCATGGATTCGACGTAAGTTTGATTTCCTTGGGTTTGATTGTTGGTTTTGTGCATTATACGAAAAACACGCCGTAATTAGTTTTTCCAACGATTTAAATATAATATGAACTAAAATGGATAGGCTCCTAGCCAATTCTAAACATGCTTTAAGCCATACCCGCCACTTCAATCCAAAACAAAGATTGTTTAATATGAAATAAGGTGCTGTTTGGTTGACAGGATTCTTTAGGAATTCTAAGGAATTGGAATCCAATTCCCATAAATTCCAATGTTTGGTATGAATGAATTGGAATTCAACTTAGCAAAAGATTTCATCAAATAAGGGAATGTCAATTCCATCACTTGAGGGAGGGATTTTAAAATCCAATGAGTGAGGGAATGTGATATATTACTTTACTACCATCAAATTTTGACCTTAATCTATCTCATTTCATATTTTATCCATCGACTCTAGCACAACAACCATCGACTTTCATCACCATCTTCTTCCTCCGCATCAATCGCCGACTTCCTCCGCCGGCTTCCTCCGCCACCGTCTCCGTCTTCCTCAGCCATCGTCGCCGGCTTCCTCCGCCTCTTCAGGTGAGTCTCGCTTCTCTCTCTCTCTCTCTCTCTCTCTCTCTCTCTCTCTCTCTCTCTCTCTCTCTCTCTCTCTCTCTCTCTCTCTCTCTCTCTCTCTCTCTCTCTCTCTCTCTCTCCCCCCCCCCTCCCCCTCACTCGTTATCAATTCTGATTTAATACATATCTTCTCCGGCGAGCTACTCGATATACAGGTTATCAATTTTAAAATTTTCCTATTGATTTTGTTCGATTTTTAGTTGTTTGTTCGATTGTATATTATAATTGTTTATTTCACTCCATTAGCTGTAATTTTTATGACTTGTTAATCGATTACAGCATAATGGTTTAAGCTGCTGAATTTTAAGCTCTAATTTCTGATTACAGCATTATGAAATGTGTTGCTTCTTTACAGTTTTGACAATTTCTAATTTCCGATTGACAATTACAACTCAATTTTTGCTTAGGAAACAGGAAACAAGATAATGTCCCGACTTAGTTTAACAACACATATTCGTAGACAAAGGCAAACTTCATTGATTTTGACATGGTGGAATGTGGTTTTGCATATTATTGTAGTCCTTTTGTTAATGATGCTCAAAAAGCATAGAGACAAACAACGTATTAAACATTTTTCTTCAAATTTAGATCGCTACCCAATACTACATAGACGAGAGTGTCTCGAATGTGTTTTACCAAGTTATGCCATATGCTTGAAACATTTGGAGGCCTAAAACCAAGTAGGAACATGAATATCGATGAACAAGTTTCCATTTTTCTCCATATTCTTGCTCACAATGTTAAGAATCGAGTCATCGTATGTATATTTCGTTGTTCGGGAGAAACAGTTAGTAGGAATTTTTCTAGAGTTTGTAATGCAGTCATAAGATTGCATAGTCATTTGATTAAGAAACCCGTACCAGTTCCTGATAACTCTACCGATCATAGATGGAAATGGTTTAAGGGTTGTTTAGGAGCTTTAGATGGAACATATATAAAGTGTCTAGTTCCAGCCGAAGAGAAGGCTAGATATAGAACAAGAAAGAATGACATTGCAACAAACGTCCTAGGGGTTTGTTCACAAGATATGCAGTTTATATATGTGTTAACGGGCTGGGAGGGGTCGGCCGCGGATGGTAGAGTTCTTCGAGATGCTATTCTTAGACCACACAGGATTGAAAGTTCCAAGACAAGGTACGTAAATATATGTTTTAACTACAATTTAGATATATTATATGTTATTAACTACAATTTAATTTATAGGTTATTACTTAGTTGATGCTCGATACACAAATGGAGAGGGTTTTCTAGCTCCTTTCAGAGGTCAAAGGTACCACTTAAATGAATGACGTCATGGACATCAACCAACAACACCAAAGGGATTCTTCAACATGAAACATTCATCGGCTAGAAATGTTATCGAAAGGTGTTTTGGCATTTCAAAAGGTAGATGGGGAATATTAAAGGACAATTCGTATTATCCAATTGAAACAAAAAATAAGATTATAATGGCATGTTGTCTCCTTCATTAGACAACAAATGAAAGAAATGGAAGTAGATTCATTTGACAACTAATTTGATCAAGATGATGGAACGGAAGATGATGGTACTGATGATGACGAAATTGAAGACATGGATAATATTTCTTCTATCGGGACTTCGAACGAATGGACCACATTTAGAGATAATTTGGCGGACTCGATGTTTGCATCTAATTAACTTGTTTTTCTTTCGTATCTTTATGTTGGATGACTTGTTCTCCTTTTGCTTTTGTAGCTTTATGTTGGACAATTTATTGATATTACTTATCTATTAATTAGTTATTAACTTTATTAATATCATTTTGTTGTGTTCCATATATATTGCTTAGCTATTAATATAATTTATGTTGGATGTGTTTTATAATGGTTTTAAGCAAAAAAAAAATCAATAGGGGTGAATTCGTCATTTTGCAGCATTCCAATTTCATTTCACGCCAACCAAATAGAATATTGAATTACATTTAAATTTCAATTCCTGCCAGCCAAACAACACACGGAATTGGAATCCAATTTCTGACAGATTTCAATTCCTTCCTAGATTCCAATTCTATCAGAAACATTCCAGCGAACCAAACAACATCTTACTATTTTCAACTCAGTGAACCACTCTTTTTTTAAAATCGACATCTTTTAATGTCGCTTTTATATATGAATCAATTACCTGGACCGTCTAATATTGACAACCCGCAATTATAGCGGTTGGCTCATCTCTAACAAGTTTTCCAACAACTTTAGATAAACGATTTGCTGTGCATACCAATGAGAGAAATAATAGCAACTTATCTCGAAACTTCTCAGTACTACCATCACTATTCCGGTCAAGATTAGCCAATTCCAATTCAATAAGATCATCAAAGTCCACACGAAGAAACCAAGGATGACAAATTATAAATGGGATTGGCCCAAAGTCAGATTTGTTAGACTAATGATGATTTGGATCCGAAAGTCTCTACTTCATTATTGACTTACAATTTATATTGTTAAACGTTATCAAAACACGTCCGTTTACGAAAAAATTACAAGTAAACAATCAAACTTACACCTTGAACTTGATTCACAATCGTAAGTACAATCATTTTAGATATATAGTTTTACATATACATAAGATCAAAAGAGAATAGAATGAACAAAGTCACAAAGTAAGCTATTATTTGCATTTTGCTTTTTATATATATCTAACTGTTGGGTGACTAAAAAATAACCCTTATTTATTATAGATTTAATGAAAATAATTAGACAAGGTTATAAGACAATCTGAAATGAGTGTTTCAAATTGTGAGTGATTAGGACTTTGATGTTCTTATGTTCATAATCTTATTACTTCATTACACTATCTAGACAAGCAAGGAATTAACAATCACTATTCCCGTGCGGAATCAGGGTGTGATCAACAATCCAGATGATTGTAGTAGGTTTGATGAGTTTGTTTCAACTCTATATAATCGATCTTTAGGCTCCTTAATAGTTAGTTCATAATCTTGGAATAAGCATGTACAAATCATAAAGAATGCGGAATTAAACGAACAAATTTGTATTGCTAAACAAGGTTTTCATCATCATCAATTTATACAATGATTACTAAAAGCCCCAATTCTACATAAAATATGTAGAACGGTTTTACTATTTTAACAGGTCATAATTATGACCTTGGGGCTTAGAGCACACACACAAACACGTTTTTGAATAAACGTGGGTTTCAAGAACGACTAATTCTATGTCATTAGGTCTCTTTATATAATAGAGAACCTAAGACTTACAAGGAAAAGATAATTATTAAATCTTTTGAATTCTATAAAGATATACTAAATCTTTTACATTTATCATTATCTCCTAAATCTTCATTCAAATCTTGAATTCCATATCAACGATTTAGGTCCTTGTAGTTTCCAAGTTTTGACACATCAAATCTAAATGAATATTATCTAGAATATTCCTAACAAGGTTCAATATGGGTTGAATAATACCACCTTGAGTCTTGAAGACACTTAGTCGCTGAAGGACCATGGGTACTGAACAATACTGAGCTTTAGTTGTAAAAGAAATATACAAATATAATACAATGTCATTGAAGATTGTGTACTTACTGAAAGCATATTTTCGTGATATTAATAAGTCACAATCAAACAAAAAGTACAAGTCAGAATTATGTTATTAGTGCTCGTCGCATGAAATATCCTTAATACCAACAGAGTTTTTAGATGTGGCATTTCGTACATCCTCTTAGCCGTGATTCACGCAAACTCTATAAATAGAAGAATTGATGGACAAATTAAAACACACACCCATTCAACAAATTTCAGTGTGCTATCAACGCAAACCGCATTCTTTAAAAGCAAAGTGAAATCTTCTTACTGACAATTATATTACATTATTCATCAATTGAATCTTTGTGATATCATTGTCTGAACTTGTATTAGATTTATTTGTTGATCAATACTTGTGTTAATTAACATTTGTATCATCGTTTAGATTTTTCAAGTAATTTAGTTAGGATTCGTATTCTTAAGTAATATACTTGTACTTTGTTGTCATTATTATTTAATAAATAAGAATTTGAAAAATATTATGTATATTTTTTAAGCAATCTTAATTAAGTGTATTCAACCGTTCTTTTACACTTATTTGGAAGTAACATCAAGATGCATTGAAATAAAACGAATTGAAAGAAAACCGTATAAAGTACTCCCTCCGTCCCACAAAAAAGTTCCCATATCTAATGGGCACAAGTATTTAGGAGAGAGTTAGTGGTGGGATCCATGGTTATATTTTGATTAAAATATAAGGTTTTCTGGAGAGAGAAAGTGCTTTTAGAAGATAATTAGTGGTGGGGTCCATAGTTTTAATATTATTTTATTAAGTGGCCCCTCACCATTTGAGAAATGAGAACTTTTTTGTGGGACAAAATTTAGAGGGGAAATGAGAACTTTTTTGTGGGACGGAGGGAGTATCATTTTGCAAAAATAAACTCTAGTTAAATCACTAGATATGACTAAACTTTTTTTTTTCTTTCTATGATCATTCCCATCTCCACTTAATACACGACTGTTCAAATCGTATTGTATATATAATACAATCTCCATACATTAAATATATATATTATACTGTTCGTTACATTCTCTAAACGGAGGTTGAAAACAATAACGGCGGGAGTATTAGGGAGATAACTAGATAATTAATTGCAAATATGAAAATAAGTTAACTTAGACCGGTGCCAATGGTGACGGAAACTGACGCCGTCAGTTTCTGCCAACTCAGCGCCACGTCAGCAGACAAACTAACTAACACTAAACTGACGTACCCGTGCCAACAGCACTCCGTCACTTCACCAACTTTAATTAATTTACTTTCTTTTTAATTAAAATAAAAATATACAACTAATTAAAACATATAACTAATAAAATTAAATTTCATTAATTTAAAAATACATTACATAAAAAAAAGACATTAATTAAAAAAAAAGACATTAATTAAAAAAATAGAAGGTGAATGTGGTGTAAAAATAGACGAAATGAGAGGGTATTTATAGATGTAAAAAGTTTTAATTTTTTTAAATTTTTTTGAATTTTTTTAAATTTTTTTGAATTTTTTAATATATTATCATTTAAATTACCATTTAAAAAAAAAAGAAAAAAAAAATAAAATCAACTGGTCTCCGTCTCTTTCTCCGTCTCAATTCCGGCGAGCCAAACCGGCGGACCCAACCGGCGGGGCCGTGCCAACGGTCGCCACAACCGGCGGGCCAACCGGCGGGCGTCGGTTGCCCCCGTTGGCACCGGTCTTAGCTGGCAAAGTTTTGATCCAGGGGTGAAAGGACACACTTGGCAGCCCCCTTTATTCATTTTCTTTTGTCATTTATTCATTTAATTATGACATAGTAATTTATTTCACCACATATTATATAGCCCCCTTTATTCATTTTCTTTTGTCATTTATTCATTTAATTATCACATAGTAATTTATTTCACCACATATTAGAAAATCGTTATTATATAGTTGTAATTTTTTCATTATATTATAAGTACTTTCTTTAAAAAAAATTTGAAGATGAACTATATGGTTAAATATTTAAAGTATCATGTTTGTAAGAATTTTGTTTGGTTTAATTTTTTTTTTAAATTTATAAATGTAATTTTTTTTGAATTTTTTTTACCTTGATTTTTTTACTATATAAATTATAAACTTAAATTTATAAAAAAAATTAGAATTTATAAACCCGCAGCGAAGCACAGACTTTCTTTGCTCGTTCAAATACAAGGCGTGATAAATAAACTTACTAACCTATGCAGCTTTTTACATAAATATCTAAAGGCAAACTTTGAATGAAAGTTTACTCTATACCAACAACAATAATAAGAGGCGTCTCTGATAATTTGAATATCATGTGCGAAAACACGAAAATAAGCCCCTAAATACAAGATTTTTATAAAAAAATTGACTTTCTAATTTTTTTTCATTAAATTATTAAGTTGGCTTAAATTTTAATATATATATATATATATATATATATATATATATATATATATATATATATATATATATATATATATATATATATATATATATATATATATATATATATAGTGCCCGATTCAGCGCAGAACCGTTTAAAGCTGCAGAACCACAGAACCATCCTAACATCCAATGTTTTCTATGTTATACATAAGGTGTACATTTCCATACACGTTGTAACACATTTAAACATTCAATGTTTCCAATTTTTTATACACATAATATATAAATATATTTATATAAAAAATTGAAAACATTGGATGTTAGGATGGTTACAGCGTGTATGCAAATTTACAACTTATGTATAACATAGAAAACATTGGATGTTAGGATGGTTCTGCGGTTCTGCACCTTTAAACGGTTCTGCGCTGAATCGGACCCTATATATATATATATATATATATATATATATATATATATATATATATATATATATATATAGTGGAGAGTTATATAGAGAACTCTATAATTAAAGATAAAGGGTAGTTTTGTAATCTGCAATTTAATTTACGTTTTTTTTTGTTTAAAAACAAAACATTTAAAAAAGGGAAATTTATTCACAATAACTACCGTCCTTAATTAGCGATCACTCCCCATTATCCAAAATTACGTGGGTTTTCGAAAAGATGGTATATGCGTCGTTTTGGATAGGAAATCTCCAAAATCCGGTTAAATTGGTAAGCGATTTTAGCAAAAAATCCGTGAGCATTGCTTTGATTCAACATATATGAGTCAAGAATCGGTGAAATCAAAAATTAATATTCCATCTTCAGACGGCGACGACCAGGAAGAACAATGGCAGGTAAAATTTTAATTTTGATTGCTACATACACAACGATTAGGTTTGATTTCAGTTTTTTTAAACCAAAATCAAGGATATCGGTAATGAAATCAAAAAAATAAAAGATTGAATGACGATAATTTTTAACAATATCAAACTTGCAATTAGGGGTCTGTCAGTTTTTTGAAGAGTAGCAAAGATGCAATTAGGGTTTTGTCGGTCTTCTTAACAGTACATGAATGTTTGGTTTGAGATTTTAACAACATTACTGTTTGATGTACACAAATCCGTTATTTACATTAAAATCTTGTTTTTATTATGTTAAGAACATCAATGTTTCTGAATATACAAGAATGTTTGGTTTAATATTTTAACAAAATTACTGCAGTTTATGTAGATAAAGTTGTTATATACATGATAATAATGTTTTTATGATTTTACAAACATCAATGTAGATATTACAAACATCAATGTCTGTGAATATACATGAATGTTTTTGCTTGACTGATTTTCATGGCTACTGACTTCATGTGTTATTTGAGATTCATAAATACACGACTGTATTCTAAATATACATGGATGTAAATATTATGTTTCACATATAAATGATTGTATGGTTTTTAATTATAAATGTAAGGTGTTAGAAGAAGTGGACGGAAAACATCAAAGTATGTGGATTACAGTGATAGTCCGAGGAAATAAGTGAAAGAACAAGAACCAATAGGTATGTTTTTTTGGATTAATGGTTAAAAAATGTTTAGCTAATTGTGAATTTTGATTTTAGATCTTGAAGCAGAAGAAACTGACATCACTGCACGGAAAGAGGGAAAAAGTTGGATGATTTACCCATTAAACAATGTGCAAAACATAAACGTATGAAATTAGTAATTGGTGAAAGAGCAGGAATTAAGGAATTGGGTATCATGAACTAGGATAATGTTAGGTTTTTTAAATATCAGTACTTGGATTTGTGTGTTTTTTGGGTGTTTTAGTAATTTGGTGGATTATTATCTTTTTTGTATGCGATTGTTGATGTGTTATCTAAGTTATCTGGGTTATTTGGTTTTTTTGGACATTTAGTATTGAGTTACATTGATGTATAAATGATACATGAATGACGATACATTGATGTATTGAGTTACATTAATGTATGCGTGAATTGTAATTATAAGATTAAACGAAAACACAACTATAAAGGAAATGGATGAACTTAGCATTCTGATTATCCCTAATATAATCGAAATTATAAAAGGAAGATATATGGAATACCAAAAAAACCGAAATTATAGGATTTAAATTAATTGTAGGATTTAAATCTCAACATTCCATAATTATAGAATTTAAATTAATTGTTCCTAAAAAAACGGAAATATATGGAATACCAGAATCGCCCTTCACATTTAATTAAATGAAAAATATATATCTAATTTCTGATTGGCTAAAAGGCTAAATGGGTTCTCTATATAACTCACCCCTATATATATATATATATATATATATATATATATATATATATATATATGGGCCCCAATAAAGTATGGGCCATGTGCGGCTGCTGTAACACCTCAAATTTTAATACAAAATATTTGCCCAAAATAAGTCATTTTTCATAAATAGAAGAACTATCCCAAAATATGAATTTACAAAAACCTTTGGTATGAAAATAAGAGTATAAAGTTTGGTGTTACAAAATAGATCAAAACCAAAACTAAGCATAAATCCAATCTAAAGTTCTTCTATTCTAGGCCCCGCATCGCTATCCATGCGTACCTAAACTTTCGATCCCGAACCTGAGTACATAGCAAAACAAACAAGGAGTACGTGAGACAAAAAAACATCTCGTGAGCTACATGGGTTTAGACCCAATAATAATAATAATCGTATGACATATAAACAAACATATGAGTAAGTCATCCATCTAACTAGTCACCCTATTGTGACTCTACTACTTTGCTTTCCTAGCAATCATATCTAGTTATCGAGTTGCCCCCGAACTAACTAGAACCACCTTGACTTATTAACCGAAATCCACCGCCATTAATAAGCCTCAAGATACCGGCAAGAGGGATTCGCCCAATCTACCAATACCTGTCTTACTCACCGGACTACCTCCAGTTAGCAAGACTACTATCGTGGTGGAGTCGATGGGAATCCACCCAACTGCCCCTCACACCACACCTCATGACCGGGGGTCCCCCGCATCATCACATTATCTCAACATATCATAACTCAATGGTTATGTCAATCTAGCTCTCGGCTATCACGTCTATCAACAAACAAGTTAGTTCAATACTACTATCGGTATAACTAACTACTAACTACTAGTCTACACAATTAAACAAATAGACCATAACACAAGTAATAAAATGTATTTCATAGGCTATGTACTCAGTAAATTTCCACACGTACTCACCTTAGCAATACGATGCTCCAACCGAATTCTTGACACCAATTCTCTTGCTTCACAATTCCACCGACTTTCCAAGATGTCACTGAAAGCCTAATACAATGATCATACAATGTTCAACATCACAATCTACTAATAATGTATCCATTTATCACTAGATACCATCAACTAACACTTTCCCCCAATTATGGTGATTTACCAAACCCTAGGTTTAACCAACCCTTAAGATTCTTACAAATCATAATCCTACACTTGTTTCCTTTGTTAATATACCATCTATTAAGTGTATACATCATTTATTCACCATAAACCATAACCCCCAATAACTAGGGTTTCAACCCAACCATCAAAATACATAGATCTAAAGCTACAAAGATCAAGGAGTGAAGATATACCTTTAATCTTCACTTAGGAGTGAAATCAACCAAAGTTTTGAGAAGGAATCACCCAAGATCAGTCACTATGCTCGAAAATCGCCAAGGAGAAAACTAGGGTTTTGGTTTTGCATTTAATGAGCTAAAACCCGAATTTATTGCAGACGACCGGACTTCACGACGCGAACTAGTTCGCGTCGCTAACTCTGCATGTCGTACGCATACTTAGCGATCGTTATCCCATCGCGAACTACTTCGCGCCTCATAGCCAAACTCCCTGGCCCGACTTCACGACGCGAACTACTTCGCGTCGCCAACTTCACATGCAGCCATGCTGCACTTTTTCAACTTTGTCTCGACCCGGTTTCGCCCATAACTTTCTCGTACGGTCTCCAAACGACACGAAACCAATTCCTACGTTCTTTAAACGATTTATCCTTATTTATCATATTTTTATCAAATTTATTTATTTACAAATTTCGGGTCGTTACAACTATCTACCCCTTAAGAAGATTCCGTCCTCGGAATCTCATCATAGTTCACGAAATCCGGGTACCTCTTCCGAATCTCGTCTTTGACCTCCCAAGTCAAATTCGGCCCAAGTGAATGCTTCCACTTGACCAACACCAACTCCATGTCCTTATTCCGAAGATTCTTTGTTTGCGTTTCTAATATGGCCTCGGGCTCCTCAATCAACCGGTTCGGGCCGTCAACCCGCAACTCTTGCAACGGAATAATATTTTTGACTTCCCCGACAAACTTTTTCAAATAACTTACGTGAAAGGTGTCATGCACACCTTGAAGTTCGGGTGGAAGTTCCAACTTAAACGCTTGAAGCCCGACCCGTTTCAATATTTTAAACGGTCCAACATACCTTGGACTTAACTTTCCTTTCTTACCAAACCGCATCACACCTTTCCAAGGTGACACTTTTAACATGACCATATCACCAACATCCAAGTCGTATGACCTTTTCTTCAAACCCGAATAACGTCGTCGTCTATCTTGGGCGACTTTCATGTTGGTTTGAATAATACCGATCTTTTCATTCGTCACTCTCACGATCTCGGGACCCGTGAGTCTTGTTTCTCCCGCTTCCAACCAACAAGATGGAGTTCTACATTTTCTCCCATACAACGCCTCATAAGGCGGCATCTTGATAGTCGAGTGATAACTATTATTATACGAGAACTCGACTAACGGTAAATGTTCATCCCATTTACCACCGAAGTCTAACACACATGATCTCAACATGTCTTCAACCGTTTGAATCGTTCTTTCACTTTGACCGTCGGTTTGCGGATGATAAGCCGTGCTCAACCGCAACTTTGTACCCAACTCTTCTTGTAATGACCGCCAAAATCTCGAGGTAAACCTCGCGTCCCTATCGGACACAATCGATAACGGAACCCCGTGGAGTCGAACCACCTCATCAACATACAACTTAGCCAATTTCTCAAGTGGCAACGTTTCCCGAATGGCTAAAAATAACGCACTCTTGGTCAACCGGTCAACTATGACCCAAATGGCATCGTGACCCTTACTCGTCTTCGGTAACCCTACTATGAAATCCATGGTTATGTCTTCCCACTTTCCGGCCGGTACAACCAATGATTGAGCTACCCCATACGGTACTTGATGTTTGGCTTTCACTTGTGCACACGTGGCACACTTAGTGATATACCTGGCCACCCTCGCCTTCATTCCGGGCCACCAATAAACTCGTTTCATATCTTGGTACGTCTTTGTACTTCCCGGGTGAATCGAATACTTCGACTTGTGCACATCATACAACAACTCTTTCCGGATACCCCCGAACTTAGGAACCCAAATACGACCGCCTACGGTCTTCAACCCTTGTGCATTTTCGAGAAAATGTTGGTTCTTGCCTAACCGTTCTTGCCTTAACTCGTCTTTTCCCATAACTTCTCGTTGGGCATTCTTGATTCTTTCGATAATACTCGAGACGACTTCTATACGTGTTAAAATTCCCCGGTTCAGGTTTTCATAAACCTTTCGGCTCAAGGCGTCGGCTACTACATTAGCCTTTCCCGCGTGATACACAATCTCACAATCATAATCGGCAATCAACTCGATCCACCTTCTTTGTCGCATATTAAGATCTTTTTGAGTAAACACGTATTGTAGACTTTTATGATCCGTGTACAACGTACACCGAGTACCATACAAATAATGCCTCCACAACTTTAAGGCAAATATAATCGCCGCCAATTCCAAGTCGTGTCTCGTGTACCTCAATTCCGCATTTTTCAATTGTCGCGAGGCATACGCGATCACCTTTCCTCTTTGCATCAACACACAACCGAGCCCTTGATTCGAAGCATCACTATAAACCACAAAATCTTCCATACCATCCGGTAAAGTAAGAATCAGCGCATTACATAACTTTTCTTTCAACAATTTAAACGCCTCTTCTTGCTTCTTTTCCCACACAAACTTCTCACTTTTTCTCGTTAACTTCGTTAGTGGAATCGCGATTCTCGAGAAGTCTTGTATAAACCTTCGGTAATAACCGGCTAATCCAAGGAAACTTCTAACCTCGGTTGGAGTTCTCGGAGGCTCCCAATTTGACACCGCTTCAATTTTGGACGGGTCAACCTTAATACCATCACACGTCACCACGTGACCTAAGAATTGCACTTCCCGCAACCAAAATTCACACTTCGAGAATTTTGCATACAACTTCTCCCGTTTCAACACGTCTAGAACAAGCCTCAAATGACCTTCGTGTTCTTCTTCGGTTTTCGAATAGATCAAAATGTCGTCAATGAACACGATCAAAAACTTATCAAGGAACGGTTTACAAACCCGATTCATCAAATCCATAAAAATAGCCGGCGCGTTTGTAAGACCAAACGGCATCACTAGAAATTCATAATGACCATAACGTGTACGAAAAGCCGTCTTCTCGGTGTCGCCTTCTTTCACCCGAACTTGGTGATAACCCGACCTCAAATCAATCTTCGAGAAATAACTAGCACCTTGCAATTGGTCGAATAAGTCGTCGATTCTCGGCAACGGGTAACGGTTCTTAATTGTTACCTTATTCAACTCTCGGTAGTCGATACACATTCTCATCGAACCGTCTTTCTTTTTAACAAATAACACCGGTGCACCCCATGGTGACGAACTCGGACAAATAAAACCTTTGTCTAACAAATCTTGCAATTGAGTCATCAATTCCCGCATCTCGGTGGGAGCTAAACGATAGGGAGCACGAGCAATCGGCATCGCCCCCGGAACTAAATCAATTTTAAACTCGACTTGTCTCTCCGGCGGCAAACCGGCAAGTCATCGGGAAATACCTCGGGAAAATCCCGAATAATTTTGACGTTATCCATTGACTTCTTTTCCTTTCGGCCATCTAACACATATGCGATAAACGATGCACAACCTTTCGATATACTTTTCCTCGCCTTAATGGCGGTAATCACATTAGGCATGTGATGTCGCTTCTCCCCATACACATACACTTTCTCATTCTCGGGTGTCCTAATCGACACTATTTTCTTTCCACACAAAATCTTGGCTTCGTGCATACCCAACCAATCCATACCGATAACCACATCGAACGCCCTAATTCCCATGGGCAACAAATCTACCTTAAACTTTCTACCGTCTATTTCTATTTCACAATTTCTATAAATACATTCAACCATAGACGTTTTCCCGTCGGCTACTTCTATCTCATAAACCTCATCTAACATCTCGGACGGCACATTCAATTTACAACCGAACTCATAAGACACAAACGAATAATTGGAACCCGAATCAAACAAAATATGAGTTGGCAAGGAGTTAATGAATAAAGTACCTGACACCACATCGTGTGCCTCCTTCGCCTCCTCCCGAGTGAGTTGGAAGGACCGCCCCTTCACCTTCGCCGGTTCCACTTTCTTTTGAGCCGTGGACACCATCGACTCTATTCCCTTCTTCGGGCACACGTTGCTATAGTGCCCTTTTTCATGGCATGAGTAGCACTCCACATCGGCCGACAACTTGGCCTTACAATCCCGGGCTATGTGCGCCATCTTGCCACAACTATAACAAGCCTTTGACTCTCCTCGGCATATGCCGGTGTGATTTTTCCCGCATTTCTTGCACGGGCCAACACATCCTTGTTTAGAGAAGCTCGAAGTGAACTTCCCCTTTTTGAACGAACTAGAGCCGCTCTCGGTTTTCCTTTTCTCGCCCACATGGGCCCTCTCGGCAACACGTGCCTCATTCACTTCCTCCACACCCCGGGCGGCACTAATGGCCTCATCAAGTGAACCCGCCCTCTTAACTTCCAATTGATAGTCCCACGGTAACCCACTAGCATACCGGACCACCCTCAACCTCTCATCCGAGTAGGTTTTAGCAACAAACGGGAGCAATCCCGTGAACTCTCTTGAGTACTCTTCAAATGACATATCACCCTTCTTAAGGGTCACGAATTTCTCGTGCATCTTTTCCAAATCCCTTTCGGGACAAAATTTCTTTTTCAACCTCGTGGTGAATTCGTCCCACGACATCTACTCAATCACCTCCCTCCCGAGGGTCTCATACACAATATCCCACCAAACCATGGCATCTTCTTTTAGCAATTGTGACGCATACGTCACCATATCGGCATCCTTCCACTTGCTACTACCGATAACCCTCTCGGTCTCTCGGATCCACCTCATGGTTACTTTCGGGTCCGACTACCCGTATACACATTTGGCTTACAAGCCATGAAGGATTTAAACGAACAACCTTCTTTCACAATGGGCCTAGCCCTAGCATCACTTTGACCACACGTGGAGGATTTCCCTTCCCCGGTGCCACTACCCCCGGTTCTCTCATCCGACTTAGCCTCGGATTCGCGGTCTCCTCCCGACCTCTCACGGTCTCCAATAATACGGTGCACTTCTTCGGCCACCGTTCCCTTGATTTGATCGATAATGGTTTGGAGATCCGCCATGGTTACCGGAGTTCTATTATCTCCGACCTCCGACTCACCCATTCGATGCATCGACGGTTGACTTTCTTGTTCAACCACAACCTCAACATGAGGTACCTCCTCCTCCCGGCCCTCCGGGGCTCTACCACTTCTACGCGTGGTCATCATTTCTTTCAATCAAGACTATACGAAAGACATTAAACATTTAGTACCTTATGTACAACCCATTAGTCGTATAAGACTCAATATCCATAATCATATCACATTTCTTCGGTCCCCTAGGTTCAACCCTAAACTTAACTTAAAGTCTCAAGGTCAACCTATGATCTTAAGGAATCTTATATTCCTAATGCTACAGTCTAAGACTAGGATGGTCATCCAACCTAATTCACTTAAACAGTAGCTCTGATACCAAGTTGTAACACCTCAAATTTTAATACAAAACATTTTCCCAAAATAAGTCATTTTTCATAAATAGAAGAACTATCCCAAAATATGGATTTACAAAAACCTTTGGTATGAAAATCAGAGTATAAGGTTTGGTGTTACAAAATAGATCAAAACCAAAGCTAAGCATAAATCCAATCTAAAGTTCTTATATTCTAGGCCCCGCATCTCTATCCATGCGTACCTAAACCTTCGATCCCGAACCTGAGTACATAGCAAAACAAACAAGGAGTACGTGAGACAAAAAACGTCTCGTGAGCTACATGGGTTTAGACCCAATAATAATAATAATCGTATGACATATAAACAAACATATGAGTAAGTCATCCATCTAACTAGTCACCCTATTGTGACTCTACTACTTTGCTTTCCTAGCAATCATATCTAGTTATCGAGTTGCCCCCGAACTAACTAGAACCACCTTGACTTATTAACCGAAATCCATCGCCATTTATAAGCCTCAAGATACCGGCAAGAGGGATTCGCCCAATGACCGGGGGTCCCCCGCATCATCACATTATCTCAACATATCATAACTCAATGGTTATGTCAATCTAGCTCTCGGCTATCACGTCTATCAACAAACAACTTAGTTCAATACTACTATATAACTAACTACTAACTACTAGTCTACACAATTAAACAAATAGACCATAACACAAGTAATAAAATGTATTTCATAGGCTATGTACTCAGTAAATTTCCACACGTACTCACCTTAGCAATACGATGCTCCAACCGAATTCTTGACACCAATTCTCTTGCTTCACAATTCCACCGACTTTCCAAGATGTCACTGAAAGCCTAATACAATGATCATACAATGTTCAACATCACAATCTACTAATAATGTATCCATTTATCACTAGATACCATCAACTAACACTTCCCCCAATTATGGTGATTTACCAAACCCTAGGTTTAACCAACCCTTAAGATTCTTACAAATCATAATCCTACACTTGTTTCCTTTGTTAATATACCATCTATTAAGTGTATACATCATTTATTCACCATAAACCATAACCCCCAATAACTAGGGTTTCAACCCAACCATCAAAATACATAGATCTAAAGCTACAAAGATCAAGGAGTGAAGATATACCTTTAATCTTCACTTAGGAGTGAAATCAACCAAAGTTTTGAGAAGGAATCACCCAAGATCAGTCACTATGCTCTAAAATCGCCAAGGAGAAAACTAGGGTTTTGGTTTTGCATTTAATGAGCTAAAACCCGAATTTATTGCAGACGACCGGACTTCACGACGCGAACTAGTTCGCGTCGCTAACTCTGCATGTCGTACGCATACTTAGCGATCGTTATCCCATCGCGAAATACTTCGCGCCTCATAGCCAAACTCCCTGGCCCGACTTCACGACGCGAACTACTGCGCGTCGCTAACTTCATATGCAGTCAGGCTGCACTTTTTCAACTTTGTCTCGACCCGGTTTCGCCCATAACTTTCTCGTACTGTCTCCAAACGACACGAAACCAATTCCTACGTTCTTTAAACGATTTATCCTTATTTATCATATTTTTAATCAAATTTATTTATTTACAAATTTCGGGTCGTTACAGCTGCACCTCCTCAAAGACATCCCTGACAATAACGACATTGTACCTTCAAGGGTATGAGGGAAATACGATGTAGCTAGATAGTCATACTTTACCCGATATTAGAGAATCTGCTTTTAGAGATACATGCAACATAATGCAGGCGACATTACATGAGTGTATATAGGTGTGTGCACATGCGCCTAGAAACATACACATGTAAAATACTAGTGAGTCTGAAAACGTGTATAAAAATGTGTGCATGTGGCATTTGTGTGCAAGAGTGTCGAGATTATGCAAAAAAAAGAATATATAAATATGTGTATGCGCACACATGGCGTGAGTGAGGGCGGTATGCAAGTACACGAAAATACATACAGATACTTTATACAATGATTTGTTCAAATATCTATAACATTTCTTGGCCCATTTTAATAATTACAAGCTTCTAAACAAGAGGTCGTACCCTACTCAATCCACATGACTAGTCATGCAACTTGCCCGACCTCCCGTTTTCGGCAAAATGTTTCCTAGCTTAATTTGTTAGTTTATTAAGAGCCAAAGTGACACATGAACATATGAGATTATGAGTTACCTTAGCTTAGGGTCCCTTACCCCCATGGCCCCGTGGGGACTATAATTAATATTCTCACCAAATAATTGTGATTTCCCTTTAAATTCAACAAACAAAATTGCTCTAATTAAAACTCCATTAGCAGATTTATGTATAAAAACTAAAGCAAATTAGCCTTTTTGATACACACAAAATTTAAAACCTAATATTTCAGATATCCTACTCTCCGAACCATAATCAAAAGCATGAACACTTTTTTGCCCCTTACCAACAACAAACATGTTTTCTGGACCTTTTTGGCCCTCATTATTATCATCGCTCCCACCTTCATCATTATCTATCCTTTAACCCCTTATCAAACCAAACACCACAATGCACTCCTCAACTCCCCGAAGGGTATTTCAGTCCTTTCACTATCATATTTCTTTCTCATTTTCTTAATCATCATTTCATGATAACGGCATGACATGGGTTCTTTTATTAGATAACGTAACAGGGGAATGCCAGTTTTCCGAGGGCAAATGGGTAAAAGAACAAGATGGGAAGCTGTCGTTGGCGTATACAAATGGAAGTTGTGTAAGGATTCCCGACTCGAAGAATTGCTTTAAGCATGGGAGAGCGGATACTGAGTTCTTGAACTGGAGATGGAAACCGAACGAGTGTGATCTCCCGAGGTTTGATCCACGTGAGTTTTTTAGGATCGTTAGAGGGAAGACAATGGGATTCATTGGTGATTCGCTTTCAAGAAATCATGCGGATTCCATGCTTTGTATATTGTCTAAGGTGATTCATCTTGTGCATCAACTAGGAAATGACGATATACACTATATATGTACACATTACTTACACCAAAATATATCTTAGTATCCTATACTTGGTTGACCGAGTTCACTATTGAACTAATAAATTTGTAACATGGTATTCTGAACTTGCAAAAATTAACAATTTAGTTAAGGGTGACAATTTAGGCTGGATTCAGATTTACAGGTTTAGATTCGCAGGTTAGCGGGTCAGAAACATGCAACCTTAACTACTGAATTATTTATATAAATGGATCAAATATCTCAACATAACATATTTACCTTTAACCCAAATACGACCTATATAACCCGTTCAATTAAACGTGTTAAACACGTTAGCGGATTAATCAGGTTAAACGGGTCAAATAAGTTGTTGGCATTTCACAAATTCATAATAAAATACCAAAATTGATAAGTTCCTTAGAAAAAAAAGGTGTAAGAAACACTTAACTCCCTTTCAAATTTAATATATATGCACACACACATATAAAAGCACTAATTTTGATTAGATTTTTCTAATATATGTTATACGAGCATATGCTAATATGTAATTAATGATTATGAATTTTTTATTTATATATAAAATCGTATGTAAGGCATTTTCTAAAAGATAAAATTAGAGTTTATTAATTTAATTCAATGCATATTTAGGAAAATATCCGTTTAATTAAATGCAATTTAACATGTGCTAGAAAAGCTCTATTTGATTATTGGTTTTCTTTACTTTTAAACTATGATACCATTAATCTTAACTTTATGTAATTTCATTACAGGAAGAAATCCCTATAGACGTTTATGGGGATTCAAACGACCGGTTCCGAACATGGCATTTCCCTAACCACAATTTCACCTTACTAACCCTTTGGTCTATATTCCTTGTATCCGCGGATGAACTTATTGTAAACGGGTCACACTCGGGTACTTTCAACCTCCACATCGACAAGCCTGACCCGAAATGGGCACACAAACTTCCAACACTAGACTATGCCATCATCTCAGACGGCCATTGGTTCTTCCGCCAACTTCATTTATACCAAAACAACATCAAAATCGGGTGGGGGTGCGTTTATTGCACCGAGACCAATACTACAAATTACAATATCATATTCGCTATGAAAATAGCGTTTAGAAATGTTTTAAGGTACATCAACGATTGAAAAGAGTGCAAGAGTTTAACGACATTTTTAAGAACGTTTTCGCCTTCGCATTTCGAGAATGGGACATGGAATGATGGAGGGAATTGCAATAGAATGAAGCCATTGAAGGAATTTGAAGTTAAACTGAGTGAGTTTGATAGGGAAATATGTGGGATGCAAATTGAAGAAATTGAGAGGGCAAAAAGGGAGTGTTTGGGTGAGAATAAGAGGTTTAAAGTGTTGGATATAACAATGGTTATGGCAACAAGGGCTGATGGGCATCCAGGAGCCCATTGGGGTGGTGGTAAATGGGCGAAAGGGTATAATGGTTGTGTTCATTGGTGCTTACCCGGCCCAATCGATGTTTGGAATGATTTCTTGATGGCTCATCTCGTTATCTAGCATTTCTTTACCGCAGTTTTAGACTTGCCAAATAGCCTAATAATAAAGTCACTCTAGATATGAAACCGTCGCTAATAACATCACTATGTCTTTTAACTGGTGACAAAATGATCTTAGTTATCTACGTAAAAATATTAAGAAGATATAAAATATAGTTAATTTACCCTGAAGTTACCCTACTTTCAGAAGAAAAAAATGTTTGATCGTTTTAATTTGCAGAAAAAGCTGTTGTTAACAGGTTGTTGGGCACCCGTGTAACGTAAGTATATGTCTTTACAAAGTTCGATATGCAATAATTAATACTCGTATTTCATATAATACAATGACCTAATTAATGACTTAACTAATGAGAAAAGAATTAAAACCACCAACCTACATCAAGAAGATTATAGGTCTCCATATTAACAAATATGTTACTTTCCATTTAATCTCGATCATACATATCACTCCCTAACATGAACACCATGACATAATTAGGGGTGAGTATGAGGCAATTTAGGCGGTTTTTAACTAAAACCAAATCTCGAACTGTAAACTTCAGGTTTAAGAATTACACCCCGTTCGGTTTCAGTTTTTTCCTCAATAAATCGGTCCGGTTTTTTGTTTTACTTTAACTTTACTATTTTGTTACCTTAAAATTTATGGTAAATTTTCATACAATATAATGATAAATTCAAATTGTATAACTCTAATAAGATTAATAGTTAAATGTCAAATCTTTTATAAATATAAGAATATTTTTATAAAATTTAAAAGATATATAAAAGGTGGAGCGCGACGGGTTTTTCATATGCCCCAAAAAACCGCCCCAAAATTCGCTTTTTCCAAAAATCAAAACCGTTGACATCGATTTTTCAAATGGTTCAGTTTTTTCGATTTCGATTCGGTTTTTATGCTCACCCCTAACATAAACAAATAGAGCAATATATAAACCTTCTGAAATACAAACTTTTTCGAAATCCTAAAAAAAGAACAAAACTAGCTTGATATGAATAAAACTAGCCATGGCATCTTTTGTTGAGATAAACTTGAACTAACAAGATAAGCTTGTCGTTATTTAAATTAGGAGTTATCTATATCTATTAGGAGTTATCTAATTAGCTTTCGTATTGGTTTAGGATTGTGTTTATTTTCGTATATATATTGTGATACGAGTTATGTATTACGGTATTGATAATACTTATGGTTTGAGTTATAAGCCTTAAGTTAATAATAAGAGAGTTAGTCTTATTAATTGTTTGTGTTCTTCCATTATATTCGATATTTGGTATCAGAGCTTTGCTGATATTCCGATTGCCTCAAATCGTCTCCGATGGGCGACAAGAAGGGCGAAGCCTCGGGAGCAGTGATGACGTCCAAGGAGATCGGATCCTCGTCAATCAAATTCCCGATGTTAACTTCTACAAACTACACTGTGTGGGCCATGAGGATGAAGATAGCGTTAAAGGTTCACAAGGTGTGGGAAGCTATTGATCCAGGTAGCGATGGTGAAGAAAAAAATAATCTGGCGATCGCTTTGCTGTTCCAATCGATCCCCGAAGCTTTAATTCTTCAAGTTGGAGACCTTGAATCAGCGAAAGAAATCTGGGACGCAATAAAGACCAGACATGTTGGAGCGGATAGAGTTAGAGAAGCTAGACTCCAAACTCTAATGGCAGATTTTGATCGAATCAAGATGGCGGACGGCGACACCATTGACGATTTTGTTGGAAAAATCTCCGAAATCTCATCAAAATCTGCCTCTCTCGGGCAGACCATCAAAGAGCCCAATATCGTAAAGAAATTCCTGAAGAGTCTGCCAAGAAAGAAATACATTCACATCGTTGCGTCTCTCGAGCAAGTTCTTGATCTAAACACCACCAGTTTTGAAGATATTGTAGGAAGACTAAAAGCCTACGAAGAAAGAGTTAAAGAAGAAGAAGAGGAACAAACTGAAGATCAAGAAAAGTTGATGTTCTCCAACACCGATCCGCAACAAGAGAGTTACGGATCAAATAGAGGAAGAGGACGGGGAGGAAGGTCGAATTGGAGAGGAAGGGGACGTGGCAGATCTCAAAGCGGACCTAGGGATCTCGCTACTGTCCAATGTTATCGTTGTGACCAGTTTGGTCACTATGCATCGAACTGTCTTGACCGTCTGCTGAAACTCCAAGAAGCTATAGAGAAGAAGGAGGATGAGACTCAAGAAGCTGAAGAATTGATGATGCACGAGGTGGTGTACCTTAACGAGCAAAAGGTAAAACCAAGCATGTTCGAAGCAGATCTAGATGCAAAGAACATATGGTATCTAGATAATGGCGCCAGTAATCACATGAGCGGTAATCTTAATTTTTTCATTAGTCTTAACGAAAAAATCACCAGAAAGGTTAGATTTGGTGATGATTCCCGGGTTGATATAAAAGGGAAGGGATCTATATGTTTCCGCTTAGACAGTGGCGCCAGAAAAATCCTAAACAATGTCTACTATATACCGAATCTAAAGAGCAACATTGTGAGTCTTGGTCAAGCCACGGAGGTTGGCTGCAAAGTACTTATGGAAAGGGATCTTCTGATTCTTTATGATCGGTTGGGGCGTGTAATGTTGAAAACCACCCGATCTAAGAACCGACTATACAAAGTAATGTTAGAAGTTGATGACATCAAATGCCTAAAAGTCACAGTGGCATGCACGGAGTCATCGAAGTGGCATGCACGCTTGGGTCATATTAACTTTGACACAATGAAGTCAATGATCAACAAAGAAGTAGTTGTTGGCATACCTAGCATTCCGGTTATAAAAGAGACATGTGCATCTTGCTTGTTGGGCAAGCAATCTCGACAATCATTCCCACAAGCAACAAAGTATCGTGCAACACAACCTCTCGAGCTTATTCATGCAGACCTATGCGGACCAATCACGCCTACTACTCCAGGACACAAAAGGTATATATTTGTGTTAATTGATGATCATTCACGGTATATGTGGACAATTTTGTTGAAAGAAAAAGGTGAAGCCTTTGATAAATTCCGAAATTTTAAAGTACTTGCTGAACAAGAATCAAAAGCTACGCTACAAACACTTCGTACAGACAGAGGAGGAGAATTCGTATCTCACGAATTCAATTCCTATTGTGACCAAAACGGTATTAAAAGGCACCTAACCGCGCCATACTCTCCTCAACAAAACGGAGTTGTTGAGAGGAGAAATAGAACTCTGTTAGAAATGACAAGGAGCATCTTGAAGCATATGAGCATGCCACAATTTTTGTGGGGAGAGGCGGTTAGACATGCTACATATTTGATTAACAGGGTTACTTCAAGGTCTTTGCCAACGGTAACAACCCCGTATGAAATTCTAAAGAAAAAGAAACCCCACCTTGAGCATCTCAAAGTCTTTGGGTGTATCGGGTATACAAGGACAGATAACCCCGGAAGGAAAAAGTTAGACAATAGATCGAGAATCCTGGTTCATTTAGGGACAGAACCCGGATCAAAAGCGTATCGCCTTTATGATCCTATAAATAGAAGGGTCATAGTAAGTCGAGATGTTGTCTTCGACGAGTCCAAGGGATGGAACTGGTCCAACGAATCGGAGGGAACGAGTGAAAATGTTGAAACATTCGTTCTTAATCCAAGTGATTCTAATCACACCACTCGAGTTATGAGTTAAAGTGTGTTGAATGATGAAACAGATGAAGAAGAGGAAGAAAATGAAACCAGTGATGAAGAGCAAAATCTAACCCGACCTCCGTTAAGGAGATCAACAAGACCGAGTACTACGCCTGAGTATCTAAATGATTATGTACTACTTTGTCAAGAGGAGTGTGAACGTCTCATGGTCATGATAAATGAAGAGCCATGGGACTTTAACGAGGCAAAGGAGTCGAAAGTATGGGTAGAAGCGTGTAAAGAAGAACTTTGTTCTATAGAGAAGAACAAAACTTGGGATCTTGTGGATCTTCCTAGTCGAGTAAAACCTATTGGGTTAAAGTGGGTGTTTAAGGTGAAAAAGAACTCCGACGGTAGTATAAATAAGCACAAAGCTCGATTAGTAGCGAAGGGGTATGTTCAAAAACATGGTATAGATTATGATGAGGTGTTTGCTCCGGTAGCTCGTATTGAAACCATTCGGTTTGTAATTGCTCTAGCTGCCTCCAACGGTTGGGAAATACATCATCTAGATGTGAAAACCGCGTTTCTTCATGGTGATTTAAAAGAAGAAGTCTATGTCAAACAACCAGAAGGGTTCGTGATACCGGGAAAGGAAAACAAAGTGTTCAAGTTAAACAAAGCACTCTATGGTTTAAAACAAGCACCTAGAGCATGGAATACAAAATTGAATAGTATTCTTATGGGTTTGAAGTTTAAGGCATGCTCTAAGGAACCCTCACTGTATCGTAAAGAAGAAAAAGGGTTTCTTCTCGTGGTTGTGGTGTATGTTGATGACTTACTTGTTACTGGGTCATCTACATCACCAATACTAGAGTTTAAGAAAGAAATGTCAACAAAGTTTGAAATGAGTAATCTTGGAAAGTTAACTTACTATCTCGGAATTGAAGTGGGTCAAAACCAAGGAGATATTGTGTTAAAACAAGAAAGGTATGCCCAGAAAATATTGGAAGAAAATGGGATGAGTGAATGCAACTCTTGTCATGTACCAATGGAGCTAAACCTGAAGCTGTCTAAAGCACAACATGAACGAGGTATTGATGAGAAAAATTATCGAAGGAGCATAGGATGTCTTCGATATTTGCTTCATACACGTCCAGACTTATCATACAGTGTTGGTGTATTGAGTCGGTACATGCAAGAGCCAAAAGAATCTCATGGAGCTGCTTTGAAACAAGTTCTAAGATACCTACGAGGAACTTGTTCGTTTGGTCTTGTGTTCAAACCTCAGGAGAAAATAAAGTTGATCGGATACAGTGATAGCTCGCACAATGTTGACATAGATGATGGAAAAAGTACCGCGGGTCATATTTTCTATCTTGATGACTGCCCAATTACCTGGTGTTCACAGAAACAAGAAACAGTTGCATTGTCGTCGTGTGAAGCTGAGTTTATGGCTGCGACTGAGGCAGCAAAGCAAGCTATTTGGCTTCAGGAACTTTTGGGTGAGATAGTTGAAAATCCATGTGAAAAGGTAACAATAAGAGTCGACAATAAATCTGCTATTGCTTTGACTAAAAATCCAGTTTTCCATGGTCGAAGTAAACATATACACGGAAAATATCATTTTATTCGAGAATGTGTGAAAAATGAGCAAGTAGAAGTTGAACATGTGCCGGGAAATAAACAAAAGGCTGACATCCTAACCAAGTCGCTTGGAAGAATCAAATTCAAGGAGATGCGTGATCTTATTGGAGTTCGAGACTTAGGCGACACCAAGTTCAAGCTTAAGGGGGAGAATGTTGAGATAAACTTGAACTAATAAGATAAGCTTGTCGTTATTTAAATTAGGAGTTATCTATATCTATTAGGAGTTATCTAATTAGCTTTCGTATTGGTTTAGGATTGTGTTTATTTTCGTATATATATTGTGATACGAGTTATGTATTACGGTATTGATAATACTTATGGTTTGAGTTATAAGCCTTAAGTTAATAATAAGAGAGTTAGTCTTATTAATTGTTTGTGTTCTTCCATTATATTCGATATCTTTTAGATCAAACATATAGAAATAGAAGCACTTTCAAGAACAGGACCAAAGGGAGTATACATAAGCAGCAAAACTGATTACATAATTATCATTTAATCACCACAAAGAACCAAGAGTGGCATATAAATTATCACGTCATGTATTATGTTGAATATAGATGTGGGAATATTTGTTGTTAAAAAAAAGTTGAAGGATAAATGTAAATTATCTAATAATTCTAACTATGAATCGTGTTACTGTAGATTGTATTATCTATTCAGAGATTACAGGGCGGTGCTCTAACCGATTGAACTACAATCCCAGGAAAATGAGGTGTACAGCCTCCACTTCTTTTTCTCTTCATTCGAACTATTGACTTTCGCCGTGTTGTAACAGAAACACGAATGATATACTATATTATATTCTATTCTAATAATTAGATATATATTTTTTAAAATGCAGTAGAGTAGACTCAAAGTGGGCTAATTCATGAATTGAATCAAATGGTTTTATTTTAAAGAGTCACGCTCTTTCACTTTAAAGGCCCTAAGCTAAGAAAGAGGCTTAAGTCATCGCTTCAAGGAGTCCTATATATAGAACTAATTACAAGTCTAATACAAGTAACTATTTAATACATATTAGAGACCTAAGTCATTAACATATATATAGCATAAATCTCGGTTAATATCCCCCCTCAAGCTAATGCCGGGAAGCGACTTTTAGCTTGGACCAGAGATTTAGAAATCGTTGTGACGATAGAGGTTTTGTAAAAACGTCTGCTATTTGGTCATATGGTCATCTGTCTTGATGAATTGTATTAGAAGTTGTTTTCGAGCAACCCTTTCTCGGACAAAGTGGTAGTCAATCTCAACATGTTTTGTGCGACCATGAAAGACAGGATTGGATGATAAATAAGTGGCACCCAGATTGTCACACCATAAAACCGGGGGTAGCTTTAATGGAACATGAAGTTCTTGTAGAAGAGATTCAAGCCACGTCAATTCAGCAACGGTGTCGGCTACTGCTTTGTATTCAGATTCTGTGGATGAACGAGATACTGTATGTTGTTTGCGAGCACGCCATGAAATCAAATTGGATCCAAGGTAGATGGCAAATCCCCCCGTGGATCGACGATCATCTAGAGAACATGCCCAATCAGCATCAGAAAAGGCCATGAGGGGCTGTTTGTGAGCATCAGTATAGGCGTGAATAATGGAGGCTGATTTGTGTTGAATCAGTAACCCAAGATTGGACGTCCCCTGAAGATATCGCAAAATTCGTTTAACCGCGGACCAATGATTTTGAGTGGGAGAGTGCATGAATTGACAAACTTTGTTAACTGCAAAAGTGATGTCAGGTCTTGTTACGGTGAGATACTGAAGAGCCCCCACAGTTTGTCTGGATTTTATCAGATCGTCAAATAAGTTACTGTCTCCAAGAGCTAAGACAGTGTTAGATGCCATAGGAGAATCAACCGATTTGGACTGAGATAAACCTGCTTTGTTAATGATGTCGGAGATGTATTTCTTTTGTGAGAGAATCAGATCATGATCTTTAAAAATGACTTCATTGCCTAAAAAATAAGACAAACGACCCACGTCTTGGATGGCAAAAGTACGGCTAAGACGACGAATCATGTGATCAATCAGTGTTGGGTTATTGCCAGTGAGGATAATGTCATCCACGTAAACAAGCATGTATAATAAATTTCCATTGTGGGAATAGATGAAAAGTGAAGGATCAGTGTTTGACCCTTTAAAGCCAAGTTGTAATAAAACACTTGAAAGCCGATTGAACTAGGCCCGCGGGGCTTGTTTGAGCCCATATAAGGATTTGTGAAGAAGACACAAGTGATTAGGGTGTTGAGGGTCAACGAAGCCATGTGGTTGTCGTAGGTAAACCGTTTCTTTGAGATTCCCGTGAAGAAACGCATTTTGAACATGTAACTGGCGGAGAGGCCATTGTCTTGTAACATCAAGAGATAAAACCACACGAACCGTGGTAGATTTAACTACCGGACTAAATGTCTCATGATAATCAATGGCCGGCTGTTGGTTAAAGCCTTTGGCCACTAACCGTGCTTTGTGACGTTTTATATTCCCATTTTCATCATGTTTCAATTTGTATACCCACTTGCAATCAACAATATTAGCATTTGGAACAGGTTTGACTAAAGTCCATGTACCGTTATTAATTAAAGCTTTGTATTCATCGGTCATGGCGGCACGCCATTGAGAACTTTTGTTGGCAATGGCAAAAGATGATGGTTCGGTAGATGAGGAATCAATGGATGTGTGAAAGGCGGAAGCATTGTGGGGTGTGCGTTGTTTAGGATTTTGGCGGAGGTTTTGAGGACGAGGTCGGGGTTGGTAGGTCGACGTGGATTGAGTTGGAGCGGAAGTGTTTTGATAGATTTGTTGTGCTGGGATAACACGGACGGAAGGGTGAGTAGAGCGGCGTTGGTATGTGACAGTTGGTGTGTCGTCGGGTAGAGAGTTAGTTGGTTGGGCCAGAGTAGGAGGTGAGTGTGTGGGTGAGGTTTTGGTTGTGGGTCAGGGTTGGTTTGGGTCGTAGGTTGTGGGTCAGAATTGGTTTGGGCCGTAGGTGGTGGGTCAGGGAATGATGAAAAATATGGATCAGGTGAGGGTGTGGGTGGTGTAGAGGTTCGCTGAAGAAACGGGAAATGGGTTTCATTGAACCGAACATGTCGAGCGATGTAAACACGATTTGTCTTAGAGTCAAGACATTTATACCCGTAATGAGATGAGCTTTACCCCAAAAAGACACATGGTGAAGAACGAAAATCCATTTTGTGTGGATTGCAGGGATGAAGATGTGGAAAGCATTGGCAGCCGAAGACACGTAAAAATGAAAGATTCGGTTTTCGTTTGAGAAGATGTTCGAGGGGAGAGATTTGAGATGAAGTGCGGGATGGCATGCGGTTTATTAAATATGTGGCGGTTTCAAAGGCAAAATTCCAAAATCACATTGGAACACCAGATTGTGCAAGAAGAGTGATGCCTGTTTCGACCACGTGACGATGTCGTCTCTCAACAAAGCCACTTTGTTCGCTTGTGTGAGGACATAAAAAGATGATGTAAAATTCCAAGTTTTTCAAAAAAAGGAGATAAGTTTCAAAATTCCCCTCCCCAATCGGTTTGAACTGATTTAAGTTTAGAATTAAATTGTCTTTCGGCCATTGTTTGAAATTGTGTAAAGGAGGTGAAAACATCAGATTTTTGTTTGAGGGGAAAAAGCCACATGTATCTAGTATAATGGTCAACACATAATAAAAAATAACGATGACCATAAAAAGAAGCAATAGGAGCAGGGCCCCAAACATCACAAAAAATTAAATCCAAAACATTAGTGCTTTTATGATTAGATAAATATAAATGGAGTTTTGAAGATTTCCCCATGGGACAAGAATGACAAAAATCTAAAACAGAATTATTGCTAGTAGGAAGACAATTTTTTGAAACCATAAATTTTAAAAGTTGTGGGTGAGGATGGCCAAGGCGTTGATGCCAGATGTTGGGAGAAGCTCGAACGGTAGAGAATGCAACATGTGAATCAGGACTTGACTTTGGTAAATTGATAGGATAGAGACCATCTTTACTTGGTCCCGTGAGGAGGGTAGCCTTGGTCACCGAATCCTTAACACAAAAAAATGGAGTGAAATTCAAAAAATACATTATTATCATGACAAAATTGTTAAACTAAAAGAAGATTTCGTTTAAGTTGTGGAACGTGAAGAATATTTTTAACGGAGAGATTTTGATTTGGGATTTAATGGAAGTAGAACCGATATGAAGAATGGGTAAACTATTGCCATTACCAACAAGAAGTGTATCCTTACCGAAATAAGGCTCGGCAGTGTCAAAACTTGTGAGATCCGGGGCTGCATTGCTGTTTGAACCCGTGTCCGGGAACCAAGAAGAGGAAGCTTGAGATCGGTGATCAGCAAAGTTGGCTTGATGATTGTTTCTTGGTGGTCGGATTGTGGAAGGATCACGGTTAGGGCACTGTGAAGGAACATGTCCAATACCACACCTGTTGCAAGGGCCATAAACTGTGTTTTGATTAGATGCCCATGAAAAATCTAGAATTATTACCGTTGGAAGAGCCAGAATTGCGGTTGTTGTTGTAGTTGCCACGCCCGCGACGATTGTTGTTTCGATACGAGTCATTCCGGTTGGAATAATAGGCCTGATTTTGTGATGAGGCAGGTTGTATGTGAAGACCTAGTTGGGTCATCAATTGTTGAAGAGACTGCAGAGTATCATTTGGTATTTGAAGACAATTGTTTTGAGGTGTCGATTGACGGCCTGTGGTAGCCGTAAATGCTTGATTAATAGCTGTGGGAGTGGGATCGGGTTTTTTTTGTCATGTATTCATGATCAACAAGAAGTCCTGGTAACTCCAGAATTGTTACTGAAGGGTGGCGAGCAACGAGAGTAGGTTTTAAATTGTTGTATTCTTCTCGAAGTCCGTCCGAAAATAAGCAGCATAATAACATCTTTTTCCGGCATGGCTTCACCAATATTTGCCTGTTGTGCTCGAGCAACATAATCAGCCGAGGTTTCATCGGATTGCATCTCCATTTTGAGAAGTTGAGTTCGTAAAGTGTATTCTCGGGAAGATGTATGAGGAGCATAAACACGTTCAAGAGAGAGCCACAAATCCCGTGAAGTCTCACCTTGAACGTGCTTGAAGGAATTTTCAGAGATTGTGGACACTAAAAGCATCCGGATGTGGGCATCATTGGCAACCCATGTCGTGTAATCAGGGTTTGTTTGTTGTGTGGGTGGAGTGGTGGTGGTAACAATGATAGTTTTTGTAGGGCAAGGGCAAGATTCATCAATATAGGAGTACAAACCATTGGTAACAAGAAATGGTTTGATCATGGTTTTCCAATGACCATGATTGGATGGACTGAGTTTGAACCCGAATTTGTGGGAGTTGTGGATGGTTTTCTCAGCATTGGTGAAGGGGGTAATGGCCATTGATGGCAGCTTAATCTTGATCGGAGAAGAGAAGAAACCGAACAGAGAAAAAAAGAGGAAGAGGCTGAGGTCGGCAATTTAGGGTTTGGGTGTAGCGTATGGCTCTGATACCATATGAATCGTGTTAGCGTAGATTGTATTGTCTATTGAGAGATTACATAGGAGTCCTATATATAGAACTAATTACAAGTCTAATACAAGTAACTATTTAATACATATTAAAGACCTAAATCATTAACATATATATAGCATAAATCTCGGTTAATACTAACTTCTATCAAATGGTAATCTAATTATTTGATATTGATTTAAAAGTGTATATCCACCAAACACAACTCCCCTAATTTTCAAGCACTTCGGTCTAGTTACCTTTGCTAACTATTTCTAGCGACGGATGGGATTTTGACCGAAAGACCTAACCGGAACCAGTTGGACCCGAATTACAGTTTTCGGTTCTACTCGTCTTTTTCGGTTTTAATTTTTTTTAAAATTCGGGTTCTAGAAACAATTTCGAGTATAATGTATCTTCTCAAAACCATGATAGTCAAGATTCAAGAATATGTAGTTTATGTTGATGATGTAGTTTTCGGTTCTAACTGGTACTAAACCCGCAATAACCGGACCAGACCAGAGCCGGAACCACTATTTTGGTCTGGTTTTTGGTTCTTGTTTTTATTCAAGTTCAATTTTCCGGTTTTGGTTCCGGTTCGGCGCATTTCTGAAACAGAACACATCCCTATTTCTAACTACTATCAAAGACGATTCAATTATATAATTCAAATTATGAATTCCAAAGTCACAATATCCGCTACGAAAGCAAAAATCAAAACACCCCCTAATGCTACAACCTTGAACATAACAATCATGAACAAGAAGCAACAAGTCATACACACAACCTTATAGCATGTTATCATATTATACCATAAACATATAACCATTGCTATTCTACAATTAAGTGCTTTACAACATCAAATTCAAAAGACTTATGATAATATTAATGAACACAAACACAAAAACAAACATGAACACATAGAAACATATGTCATAAACTACTCAAACCTCAAGATTCAACCGAGCTGCCAAGCACGAAAGAAAAGAGTTCACGAACCGGTGAGTACTCAACCAACCCGATATCCATTGCATACCCATTAACCGGTAATTTCAAATCCCTCAAAACCATAAAAGCTTCCGCCATTCGATTCTTGGGCACTTCTTCAGCAACAGGACAATAAGGAATCCATGAATCTGGGCGATATTCTTCCCCAATTTCAATCCCTTCTCTTTTCATTGCATCACATAATTGAAAATAGAATTGAAGTAAAGGTAAAGTAGGAGTTGGAGCAAGGAACAACACATTGTTTTCATTTGGAAGGCTTCCAATTGAGCCGAAAGATAACGGTAAAGGATCTTGCTTTGAAGCAAACCCTTTTACGATATTTTCAAGCTTTGATGGATCGATAAATGGGCTCGAAAACAGAGTAATATGAGGTCTGGATTCAATTTCTATAAGATGAGTACTGATTTGACGGCGAGCCACCACGTTCCATGCTTTCAATACTTGGTTTTCGAGAGCTGGATCGAAGTAAAGTTCAATCGCATACCCTTCAGACATTGGTTTAAATTACGAATTCCCAAAATTGAAAACTAGGGTTTCGAAGTTGAAATTTGAAAATGATAATTAGGCGTAATTAGCAATCAATAAGATAATTGATTATAAGGATGAAGGTTTCAACAAAATTTACTTCTTGGATCGACTACGATTAATGGTGCAAATTTGGGAATTACGGTCCCGAAACCCTAAAGATTGAATTTTGAAATCGAAAACTCGAAATTGGGCATACCAAGTTGAGAATTAGAGTGAAAAGGGAAAGAGGGTAGTGAAATTGGGGGGATTTAAATAAGGGTTTTAATGAAGTGAGTCAGGAAAAATGAAGGGGCGAGAACATTGGGAGTTTTGGCGTTGATGTTTTGGTGGCCGATGGATGCAGGTCATTTGAGGGAATGAAGGTTATGAGTGGATTACATATATGGTCTCTTGAGTATTTGTTAAGTTGCAACTTTGATCCATTGACTATGTTTTATTCATAAATGACCCTTTAATAAAAAGTGGGATTTATGTTATTTTTGATGAGTGATTAATTTTACATACTTAACTTTATCACAATTGTTTGGGTTATACGCCCCGCCAAACCCACTTTAACTAGGGGTGTTGATCGGGAAAAAAATTCGGGTTTCGGTTAGTTCGGGTTAGGTAGTTCGGGTTTTTTCGTATATTATAAATTAGCTTCATAGCCCGCCCGACTGAGCGGGCATGGTTCAAGAGATATATTATAGAAAAATACCAACAAATATTAACAATTTTAAAAATGACATAAGAATTGATAGCTGTAATGATAAGTCTGTACAAAATTTGATACATGAACAAATGTTACATAAAATTTATAGACGAAATAAGACTTCTTTGTAAACGACATTTGTTGTTGAATTAGTGTAATTGTCATCTCTGTCACAACAAATGACCTTCAATCCGTTCTTGTTCTTAACTCGTGATACAACTACATAAAGCTGGCAATGTGAAAATACCGGTTTTTGCAGAAACAAACCAACTTGAGACAACGTCTGACCTTGACTTTTATTAATGGTCATAGCAAAGCAGACCTGAACTAGAAATTGTCTCTGATTCAATTTGAAAGGCATCTTGTTGTCGGAAGGACTAATAACCATTCGAGGGATAGCGCAAATTGTACCAACCTTGCCGCCAGATATGATTTTACCTTCGATTATATTTACCCCAATCGTAATATCTGAAGTCTCGTTCTGTTGCACAATCCAGCTTTCTGATCAATATTCCGCATACACATTACTTTCTGTCATTAATTTCTTTATCATTAATTGCAAGATTATTACATGTACTATAATAAAATATATATTGCGCAAAATTTAAAATCGGAACTTACAAATTATATAAACATGTTAAAATTTAAAATTACGTAATAATAAAATGATAAACATAGAATATAAAATCAAAATCAAATAAAACATTACTAATAAGTAAATAAAACAATTTATTCAATAAAATAATGATTATTAAACAATCTAATGCACTTAGGTCTTGTTTATGTTAGTGTTTTTAATATTTTAAATTTCAATTATTTTATTATAAATAATTTTATGCCATTTTTCATCAGTTTAATTTTCAATAAAATAATTTTAATTTTCATTACTATATTCATGCACCCCTCTTTGTTTTAATTGAATGTATATCAGTTTGATAGTTTTCTCGCTCATTTGCAACTTCCCGATTATAATTATTTTTTAAAAGATTTATAATCAGAACAGAATTATTAATTTTATGGGTACATACCAAAATCCTTATTATCTATAAATTTTTTAAACTTTGTCTTCTCTTTACTCTAGACTTCGCTACATATAACTATCCGTGTTAAAACAGTGGTGGACTAACATTTGACAATGAATAACCTTGACTCTTATTAATGGTCAAAGCAAAACAAATAGCTAGTAGAAATTGTCTTCCTTCTCATTTTTTTGAAATTATACAATTTAATAAAGGGTTTTGATAATGAGAGCCCTAAGGGCTGTCATAAGACATTCATAAATAATTTGTACATTCATCTATAAACGACTCCCGAATTCTAGGAATTTACTCATTTGTATAATTTTTAATGCACTTAGAGGCTGTCATTATCAAAACCCTTTAATAAATTAGTTTGATCTATATACTTTGTATAACAAAGTTTAAAGATGCAACATAATTCATTCCGCCACTATGCACCATTATTGTAAGTCAAAACAATAGCCCAATGAAGAATTAGCCGAAAACAACTGAGATTCATTTTATTGAGTTTAAATAGCAAGTGTGAATTTGACTTTAAAAGTCAACGTGTACAGATACATAAGAATTTGAGAAACCAAAATAAATAAACATTCAAGTTGTGACGTTCAGTTTCCATACCGCTAAACATAATAGCTTAAAAACTAAAATAAATTTTGAAAAACTATCCTGCAAAAAAAAGCTTTATGCAACCATATGTTAAGTAGAAGAAAGTATGTTAATATAAAGAGAAGAATTTTCAGTTTTTACTGATTTATTCGGCCACTGCAAAAAAAAAAATTGACTGTAAATCTTTTTGATGAAAAACATATTAGAATTATGAGCATAAATAGCAAACATGCATACCTATAATCCTAACAGCAAGTACCGAAAATTACTTTTACTATTCTGGGATAATTAAAACCTATCCTAAATTATATAATTTAAAATAAGAAATAGGAATTTTCGTAATCAAATTCAAATTTCAGTTTCTTTAGATAATTTAATTAATTACATAGACTGCACAATTAAAGGATTAAGAAAACTGGGATAATAATCTGCTGTTAGGATAAAAATCGATTAGATAACCACTACTTGAGATAAACCAGATGATCTTAGCTAAAATATACTTAACGCTTCAGTATAAATCTCTACGAAACGAACACATTAAGTGTTTAATCTATATAATCATAACTACAAACACAATTCAGAATATCAAAGATCAATGAAGAATTACTTGTACGTTGAAGCTATATATGAACAATTAAGAAAGAGTCTAATTTACCTTTACTGTAATATTCATCTTAACTTTCAGATCAGACCCAAAATTTGCCAATTGTTAATACGATGGAAAAAATGGCGTGTGCTTTTTTGATTTTTTTTTTCCAATTTGTCATCATTGTTAGAAGGTTATGATTGTTTTTGGTATTGAGTGGAAGGAGATGTAAATCTTAAAATTTTATATTTACCAAAAGTTAAGAATTAATTGATTACTTCCATAATTACAGGAAGGTTGTTCAGAAACAGATTTTAGCTATTAATTAGGTTTAAAAGGAAATAATTCGAATAAATGCAGGAAAGACAGACATGCATGTTGGCCAATCCTAGAATTACACATGACATTGTTAGCGAATAAGATAGCTCCAAACTGCCTAGTTGACAAACGTAAATCAAATGTAGGCTCATATATAGGAGAAGATACCCGATATCTGAACCAAATTAATTTCGGGTATTTGGATATGGGTAGTTTGGGTAATATGTTGGGTACGAGTATATCCAATAATACCCGAAATATTATGCATAAAGTTCTAATTTACATTCTCTAATATGCAAACAAAAGTAAACCATGTAAGTATTGTGTCATCAACATGCTCCATTGTAAGTATTGTGAAAATTATGTAATTGTAACTAAAATTAACTTGAATATTCATTAAAAGATTGGAAATTTTAAAAGAAGTGTACATTAAATATGATTAGTGCAAACTTGATTAGAATATATAATCGTAACTATGCACTATCAATAATTTCGATATGTATAAAAAGAAAATTGAAACACATTTATCCTTGATCCCCCATATCAACTTTCAAACTGTAGGATTTCATTTAATTTTGTTACCAAAAATCTATGATTTTGTTACCAAAGAAATTTGTGATTGGTTTGAGGTATTTTTTTGGATCCCAAAGGGATGTTATAGGATGTAAAACCAGTGAGGTCGCGTACATCTCGAGCTTCTATTGTCATGAACTATTAAAGGTACACCACAAACTTGCAAAAATAGTCAATATAGTAGTCTGACTAATTAACTTAATCTTGTTTTGTTACGTGATTTACTTTATTTATAAGTTCGGCTCATGAAATTAGAAGCAAATGATAGTAGATTACTCAAGGAACTAAAAGTTATTTTTGCCAAACATATATAAATGAAAATTATGTCATCTTTAGTTCCAAAAATTTTGTTTCTCGCTCCTTTATTGAAAACTTGTTTACCAACTCAATCAACATACAAAATTTAAACTGTTCGATACGTAAATATATTAATTATGGATTTACTTCAAGATTTCTGGAGCACATCAAGCACCAAATGAGAAGGTAGTTATTATTGACCGATGATTCATTTTTGGAGAAGAGGGGTGTTATCATTTATCGCCAAATTACGTTCTTTTGCCTGTCCCCACAAAACCATATAAACTCCAAGAGCAATTACCACTGCTCCAATCACACTGTAAGAAAGTCAAAGATCCAATCTTGGTCAATGTTTACTCCAATCTAAGCATACCAACTTGATTCATTGTCATCTCAAAAACTTAAACTTAATAACAATGAAATTTGTTGATATATACCTGCCTAAATGAAGAACATCACCTAGAAACATGATCCCCAGGATCACTGCAACCACCATGGATATGGGCTTGAACATGGACACAAAAACCGGCCCTTTTTTGTATAAACACCATGTTACAAGGCTGCTACGGATCGCTGTCCCAAATACCGCCTAAAATAAAATCATGATCTTTTAGTAAATTAATATGGATGTATTTAACCAAGTAATAAGTTGCAAAAATCATGGTTCTAAAATAAGTGATATTTTTTATTTTGGGGTGTTTAAAAAAATGACACACTTTGAAATTTGTTTTATTTGGTAAAAAGTTTGGGACCCACACCCATCTCATTTAATATATTTTTACTTTTAAACATCATTAAACTCACTTTAATCAAAATGTGTTTCAATTTAAATAACCTAATTTTCATTATAATCTCGTGCTTAAAAAAACATGAAATCTCAAATATATCATTTATTTTCAAATGGATGAAGTAATTTGCTTACCGCAAAAAATATGGCAATCCATTCCGTGGTGGTTTCTAGAACCCAAGCATTGGTATTCCATTCTAAAACGAGTGTAAGAATTGTACATTGGATTGTACCGAATAAGCAAAAGAGGAAGACTACAGTAACTTTATCTGGGTATTCCTTTACAGTTGCCGTCTGGATCAGAAAATAAATAACAAAATAAAACTCAATAAACGCCACTAATTTTAATAAATAACGCAGGGTTAATATTCCACCTGAAAAACGCTCCACGAGGAAGAACAAATGCAAGCGATTGCGAGAAGTAAAGCACCAAGTATCCAGTTTGATTGTTGTGATGAAATTAAACTACTATTATTTTTATTAAGAATCATATTGAATAAAGCCGGGCCTCGATAAAATGTCATCACAAATGCTCCCGTTACACCCACAATCGTGCCTAATGTTTTCGCTTGGCTTGTTGAGGTTTTTATATCAAATTTTTCCATCCTGGTAAATACATTTGATTATAAAAACTATACTATTTCAATAATAATGTAGATTTATGAGGTTCTATGCATACAAAATACACGACTTTCAACTCATTTGACCTATTCCATTTTTTAAGTAATATATTAACCGAAAATACAGAGGAAAATAGATTATTTTTCCTCTCAATAAATCTTTATTTCTGTATCTTTTGCTACAACTTAAGTATCGTGTTTCTTCCCTACATGGAATTCATAACAACTAATTATTAGTCGAAGTACATGTCCTCCTCTATATTTTCGGTTAGTATATTACGCATTAAATAGAATCAATTATAATTAGTTGTTATGTTTACGTAACTAGTGGTAGGTAAATTAAGGAGATAATATAATTTCGGCTAATATATGTACCGAAAAATGATAGCAAGCAAAAATGTATAAGCGGGAATCAAGTTGCCCAATGCAGCTGCTAATGTTGGCGAACTATAGTTTATACCAGCATTTACACATACACTCAAAAGACAAATCCTGCAAAAATATAATTAATATATATGAATACAAATTTCAAGATACGATTCGGGTAAAAATTACCATTACAATGAAGTTACAGGGGATGAAGTACAATAACAGATTTTTTTATTTTTGTTGTTGTTATTTTACGTATACACTGGCTTCCATGAAGGGGTAATTTTTCAGGTCGGGTTGAAACTCCTTTGTCCAAGTTTTTTTTAAAGAAAATACTTTAGGCATTTTTATGCATTATTTGGACAAATTTAGACCCGTTTGACCCATTTAGACCTGTTTCCTTTATGGGTACTGCATTTTTTTAATGTTTGACATGTTAGAAAATAACCCAAAATGGCAAAATCAACCCACGCATACTAACGGGTCAAAAAATATGCAATTACTTAGTACTTACCCTAAAAGACCAAGGCCGAAGAGCTTAGAAAGGACGGATAAAGTGAGAGGGGGTCTATTATTTCTGCAAGAACGGACGATAACAATGTTAATACGTTGAATAAAATAATTAATAAATATAAAAGGATTTATAAATGTTTTAATAGTGTTAGATTGAGTACAACAAACCTGCAAGTGTGGATGATGAAATTAGGAAGCAGAATCAAGGTACCAAGGGCACTAGAGTAAACAACATATACAAGATTGCTTAATCCATCATTCATGGCTGCTTTCCCTAATGTAATCATTCCAACTTCACAACATTCTACCATCACCATAGCCACAAAAGGCAACACTCTTTCCATAAAAGAATTCATCCTCACTCCCATTTTTCAGTATGTGCTTTCAAAGTGATTATTGGGATCTGAATAATCTATGTCTATATATATTTATATATTAGACCAAGGTTTTATTTTGAAACCTTACCAAGTAAGAAAGTCATGTCATACTGGCACCTCATTCCTTATTCCATGTATGATGCCATATTTGCAATTAAAAGCCATATATTAAAAGCCTAATATCAATTTCAATGCATGTCATAGAACACCTCATTCTTTATGCCATGTATAATGCCACGTTTGCAATTAAAAGCCTAATATCAATTTCAACGTAAAGCAAAAACACATACTTTGTTTCAATACATGTTAATGCATGGAATTAAGTGTTTGAATACGTGATAATACGTGTATATATTCAATCCGTGTCAAGATTTTGAAAAAAGAATGGATGCAAAGAATGTATTAAATAACATTAAGATTTCGAAAAAAACCGATGCGTCTTTTTATTTGAAAAAAGGAAAAAGTACGCAGATTGTATTAAATACTATTTAATACTCCGTACTTTGTAAATTTTATATCTCTCAAAATAATTCGTACACATCCTTTTTGTTACGACCGATTCAATGTTTCATCATAATGGATGTTTATGGCTGTTCCAAAAATTTCGTCTCAATGAACATCATATGTATTAATATGAATTTAATTAAATACTTCCTTTCCAATTGCACGCCACGTATTTCCAGAGGTTAGTTGTAGTAAACAGTGTGACGATATTAGGCTGTTCTGATTATGACTGTTAATACAAATACATGTTTTTTTTGTGTATTTGTTGACTGAAAATCAATCGAAGATAGTACAAATATTGTATTGATAAAAAAAATGTTGTTGTGATTATTTTTTGTTTGTTTTTTTTTTTTTTTGTATTAACAGAATGGTAACTACAGTTTAGATTTCATGTCATATGATTTACTAAAATGTATTTTTGCACAAAATATATAATGAAAATTATGTCATCTCTAGTTCCAAATTTTTTGTTTCTCACTCGTTTATTGAAACTTGTTTACCAACTCAATCAACATACAAAATCTAAACCGTTGGATACATAAATATATTAACTAAAGGATTTACTTCAAGATTTCTGGAGCACATCAAGAACCAAATGAGAAGGTAGTTTGACCAAGTTATCGACGGATTTATTCATTTTTGGAGAAGAGGGGTGTTATCATTTGATGACTCGAGCCTCGAAATATCATTTATCGCCAAATTACGTTCCTTTGCCTGTCCCCATAAAACCATATAAACTCCAAGAGCAATTGCCACTGCTCCAATCACACTGTAAGAAAGTCAAACATCAAATCTTGGTCAATGTTCACTTCAATCTTGAAAACTTAAACTTAATAACGACGAAATTTTTATAATTACCTGCCTAAATGAAGCACATCACCAAGAAACATGATACCCATAATCACTGCAACCACCATTGATATGGGCTTAAACATGGATACAAAAACCGGGCCTTTTTTGCATAAACACCATGTTATAACGCTGCTACGGGTCGCTGTGCCAAATACCGCCTAAAATCAAATCATGATCTTTTAGTAAATTAATTCGAATGTATTTAACCAAGTAATAAGTTGCAAAATTCATGTAATTCATCCATATCAAAATAAGTGATACACTTTCTATTTTGGGGTATTTAAAAAAGTGACAAACTTTGAAAATTTGTCTTATGTGGTAAAAAGTTGTGGGACCTACACACAATAACTATCTCATTTAATATAGTTAAATGACCTATTTTCATTTACTTTTACTTTTAGAAATCATTAAACTCATCTTAATCAACTATCCAATTTAAACTATTCTAACATTCATTATAATCTTTTGCTTAAAAAACCTGAAATCTCAAATGTATCACTTAATTATTTTCAAACGGATGAAGTAATTTGCTTACCGCAAAAAATATGGATATCCATTCAGTGGTGGTTTCTAGAACCCAAACATTGGTATTCCGCTCTAAAACGAGTGTAAAAATTGCACATTGGATTGTACCGAATAAGCAAAAGAGGAAGACTGCGGTAACTTTATCTGGGTATTCCCTTACAATTGCTGTCTGGATCAGAAAATAAATAACAATATTAAACTAGTCACTTTTAATAGTGCATGGTTAATATTTCACCTGAAAAACGTTCCACGAGGAAGAACAAATGCAAGCGATTGCGAGAAGTAAAGCACCAATTATCCAGTTTGATTGTTGTGATGAAATTAGATTATTTTTATTTTTATCAAGAATCATAGTAAATAAAGCCGGCCCTCGATAAAATATCATCACAAATGCTCCTGTTACACCCACAATTGTGCCTAATGTTTTCGCTTGGCTTGTTGATTTTTTTATATCGAATATTTCCATCCTAATAAACATATATATATGATTACAAAAACTATATATTTTTCAGTAAAATTATCTACATTTATGAGCTTTTATGCTTAAAAATTACATTTGAGAGGACTTCCAAATCATTTGGCCCGTTCTCTTTTTGGCTATTTTTTTTACTTCATCTGTTTAACCCGGATCAACCCATTCATAAGTAAATAGCATTAAAAGATTATTCAAAAAATAGATTATTTTCCTCTCATCAAATGTTTATTTTTGTATCGTTTTGATACAACTTAACTACTGTGTTTCTTTGCTACTGAAATTTGTAAAAATTAATATGTACCGAAAAATGATAGCAAGCAAAAACGTAAAAGCGGGAAGCAAGTTGCTCAATGCAGCTGCTAAACTTGGAGAACTGTAGTTTATACCAGCATATGCACATACTTGCAAAAGACAAATCCTGCACAAATAATAAAATAATATTTTTTTTTTTTTTTTTTTTTTTTGCTTTTTACATATACTCTGGCTTCCGTGAAGGGGTATTTTTTCAGGTTGGGTAGAAACTCCTTTGTCCAAGTTCTTTTTAGTGAATAATTAGTGTGGCAAATATAATTAAAAGAATATATTATTTCAGTAACAATACAATTTTTTGAAGAAAACACTTTAGCCTTTTTTATGCACTGTTTTGACAACTTTAGACCCGTTTGACCCAATTAGACCTGTTTTGGGTACTGCATTTTTTAATATTTGAGATGTTATAAGGAAAATATAACCCAAAATCAACCCATTCATACTGAAACGGGTAAAAAATTAATATGCAATTACTTAGTACTTACCCTAAAAGGCCAAGGCCAAAGAGCTTAGAAAGGACAGATACAGTGAGAGGGGGTGTGTTATTTCTGCAAGAACCGACGATAATTAACAAAGTTAATAAAATAAATATAAAAAGATTTATAAGGTTTTAATAATGTTAGATTGAGTACAACAAACCTGCAAGTGTGGATGATGAAATTAGGAAGAAGAAGAATGGTACCAAGGGCATTATAGTAAACAACAAATACAAGATTGCTTAATCCATCATTCATGGCTGCTTTCCCAAATGTAATCACTCCAACTTCACAGCATTCTACCATCACCATAGCTGCAAAAGGCAACACTCTTTCTATAAAACTATTCATCCCCACTCCCAATTTTCTACCTTAAACTGTTGCAAATATTTTTTAAAAATGTAAGTTTTAATTGGGGTATTTGAATATGTGTTTTCAATGTGATTATTGTGATTTGAATAATCATATCATATTGTAGTCTAGTGGTGTGTAAACTATCTACCAATTAAGAGGTTGTGAGTGTAAGTATTGTTGAAGACAGAAATATTTAGTTGTTGAAATATTTGCCTTTCAAAAAAAGGAAAAATATTAATAATTTCTCATCAACAAAATCTCCTAAAATTTATGGCGTTACCCATTTTGATTCTTATTGCCCTTTTATTTAAAATTAATCCTTTCAAATATAAACAAGAACAGAAAAGGTAAAATAACAAAGTTGGAAAATCATTAATATCAGCCAGCTCTTACATATTCCCTATGATGATGGCCTAATGGTAAGGGCTCCCGAATGACTTCCTAGAGTTCACGGGCCAATCCCTATCTGGGTAAATACTTACTAGATGGCCAAAAAACAGGTTAGAAAACGGCCACAACAAATGGTTAGGTCGCGTACATCACGATCAAAGCACCCGAGTAGCACATTATAACAGGAATACCTTTTAAAATAAACAATAAATTACCGAAATTGTCCCCGTGGTTTTCCCGATTCTGCTTTTTTGTCTCTAAATATTTTTTTTTCAAGATTTTTGTGAGGTGGTGTCAAAGGGGTATTTTGTGTGTATGTATTTTGTAACGGTGGGTCCCAAAAAAGTGAAGGGAAGAGGTATTGTTGGTATGAGTATGTTAGTTAGTGTCAGTTGGAGGGTGAGCTGACGTGACGCTAATTTGGCAAAAAACTGACCGTGTCAGCATCTGTCATTATTGGGAATGGTCTAAGTACAATTGAAGTGACACTAAGGTGTTGTTTGATTTCGACTTAATTGACTTAATCAGGAAATATCCATATGGGAAAGTAATATTGAGTGTGTTAGTTTAGGTCTTAACCCATGTTGAAAAAGCCATGGAATAATGTTCTCTATTAAGTCAAAATTTTATTTTATTTTTGTATTTATACAATTTATATTAATTACAATTTTATATATTTATAAAGTTTAATTAGAAAATCGCTTAGTTTGTAATGTTATTTTTTCAAATAATTTTTTATATTTTAAATTTTAACTTTATTACATATTAATATATTTTTTATTATTAAAAACGTTAATTCAAAATTATATATCACTTTGTTAATTTTTTTATAATAATTAGGTATTGAAAATAAAAAAAATTATCAAATTTTATAATAAAGACTATTAATTCAGCATGTAAAACAAACAAGTGCACTAGTTTATCCAGACAAACATAATGTATCCAGACAGACCTTTTAACCAGACATAACTTAATGAGTAAAAAAATCAACAAACCCTATGTAGTTTTTCTAACGAAAATGACATAAGAACTGAAATAGAGTAAACGTTTTTTTTTATATTGTGCCCGTTAACTAAGAATATCATGTAAAATGTCTTATTTTCCATATACCTAACAAAAATTCTGATAAGCCCCAAGAGTTCATGGTTTATAGCAGAAGGGGAAGGAAGCCCAAACCTTAGTGTTTGGTGATGGGTCAGCCCAAGTCTTAGTTGTTGGGCTGCTTGACCCGAGAGGAGAAGAATGAAACATGTGTGTGGCTTTTGGAAGATTCCTATTCTGATATTCTATTGTGGCTATCCCATATTCTGGTAGTGGGAGTGGAAGTTGTCGGCTGAGCTGGCAAACCCTTTTAGCAGTATTTACTCTTTTGTTTGTCTTGTTTTTCATTTTATGTATGAATATTGTAAGAAGTTCTTAAGAACCTTAGAGAGTTTTCCCCCTCTTGAATGTGGGTTTTCAATGTTTAATTCAGTCAAATTGCTTGTTTAATCTGTTATCTTATCATTTTAAGTTCATATTCTGTTGTGAGCTTATCATTTGGTATCAGAGCTCGATATGGGAGCTACCAACAAAGATGCGGCGGCCGGAAAAAGAATTGAGGCCGTTGAAGAACATCTTGGTCGTATGCAAGATTAGATGCAGTTATTGGGCACGCAGGTCCAAAATCAAACTACCGACATGGAGTATGTCAAGCACGAGATGGAGGAGATGTCTTCTGCTATGGCTAAGTTGCTAGAATTGAATACCACCGGTAAACCGCAGGGGAGAGGATGACAAGAAACACCCAACTCAGGGGTGCTCACACCGACCGGAGGTGCCTTCACTCGAAACAAAGAAGCCATGCCGCCGCCGATTTTCCACTCTGGGAAGATGGACTAGGGCGGAGTTAGCCAGCGTCCACCGGAGTTCGTGTTTGGGTCCTTCGACCTCAGCCAACGTGAGCGAGAACAAGGTTTCCAGGGTAGAGACCAGGGAAGGGGCCGATTTGAATACCGCACAAGAAAAATTGATATGCCCTCCTTTGATGGCAGTGATCCAGACGGTTGGATCTTACAGGCAGAAAGATACTTTGCCATTTATCAATTAATCAATGAAGAAAAGATGGAGGCTGCCATCTTGAGCCTTAGCGGTGATGCGTTATCATGGTAGCGTTGGTCAAACAGGATGGGTAATCTCACAACCTGGGAAGAACTCAAGGATCTCTTCTTAAAAAAATTCCGGCAAACTCAAGGAGGGGATTTCTATGAGCAGTGGTCAGCGTTAGAGCAACGGGGACGACCGATGAGTATGTCTGGCGTTTCATTGAGCTCGCCGCCTCTCTGGAAGGCGTTTCAGAGAAGATAGCCCTTGGAAGCTTCATTAAAGGCCTTAAGCCCCATATCAGAAATGAGTTGAGGATTTGGGCTCCCGAGTCATTGGGCCGAGCCATGGATTTAGCCCAACAAATCGAAGAAAACAATAGGGCGATTAAGGCAAACGGGTTCGGATCTTTCACGAATCGGAGCACCAGTTTAGCCAAATACCCCACAGTAACGGGTTTCTCACCCAGTTACACCCAAAATCAAACTAACCCTAGAAACGGGAACTCTTGGCGACGGGACAATGAATTTTGCTCCCTTACAGAGGCTCAAGTCACAGAAAAACGAAACAAGGGATTATGCTACAAATGTGATGATAAGTGGATGAAAGGTCACCGGTGTAAATCCCAAATCAACGTGATTCTGGTGGAAGAGGACGATCCACCGGAAGATGAGGAAGAGACAGACGGAGGTGGCGGCGGAGAAGGAGAACCGGCCACCCTAGACTCCACAGAAATTGACATGAATGTGGAGGTATCCCTCAATTCCGTCGCAGGGCTAAACTCCCCAAAGACTATGAAAGTTAAGGGCACGATAATGAATCAACCGGTGGTAACACTGATTGACCCCGGAGCAACACATAATTTCATAGCTTCGAGTTTAGTCACAAGTTTAAGTCTCCACATTGACGACACTACTCCGTATAATGTTCGTGTGGTAACAGGGGATGGAGAAGCGGGACGAGGGATCTGTCGCGGGTTGATGTTACAACTGAATGGAATAGAAGTGGTGGAAGAATTTCTACCCCTCCGTCTTGGTAGTTCAGATGTGATTTTGGGGATGCAATTGTTGGAAACACTGGGTATCACTGTGAACAATTGGAAGGAGCAGACCATGGAATTCGAGATCCAGGGTAACCGAGTGGGCTCACAGGTGACCGTTCTTTAGGGAGGACTCTAATTTCATTGAAAGCCATGTCTAAAGAAATTGACAGGCAAAAAGGGGGTCTTTTGATTGAGCTCACCAACTCAGAAATGGAGGTTATGCGTTGACTATAGGGCTCTTAATCGAGTGACGGTACCGGACAAGTTCCCCATCCCGGTGATCAACGAGCTTTTAGACGAGCTCCACGAGTCCACGGTTTTCAGCAAGCTGGACCTCTGCTCCGGGTACCATCAGATTCGGGTTCGGGACGAAGACGTGCACAAGACGGCTTTCCGGACCCACGACAGCCATTACGAATTCACGGTAATGCCGTTCGGCCTTACTAATGCTCCATCGACGTTTCAGGCCCTAATGAATGATATATTCCGGCCTTATCTCCGCAAGTTCATACTCGTGTTTTTCGATGACATTCTCATCTATAGCCCTAGTGAAGAACTGCATGTCGCCCATTTAACTGCAGCCCTTGAAAAGATACACGAACATCAACTGTTCCTGAGTTACAAAAAATGTGAATTTGGGCAACATAAGCTATCGTACCTAGGGCATGAAATTTCAGCAGATGGTGTATCGGCAGAAAACACCAAAATTCAGGCGATGCTCGATTGGCCGACCCTGAAAAACATCAAACAACTACGTGGGTTTCTGGGCCTCACAGGCTATTATCGCATATTCGTCAAGGGGTACGCCGATATCGCAGGACCACTAACCGAGCAGTTGAAGAAAGATCGATATGGGTGGAATGAATCGGCAGAAATGGCATTCCAGCGGCTGAAAAAAGCGATGACCGCCGTACCTGTCCTGGCAATGCCTGATTTCCAAAAGACTTTCGTGGTGGAAACTGATGCCTCCGGAATTGGGTTGGGGGCAGTTTTGATGCAGGAACAAAGACCAATTGCTTTCTACAGTTTCACCTTGGGAACCAAAACCAGACTCAAGTCGATATATGAAAAAGAGTTAATGGCGACTACTTAATTGGCGTCCGTATTTAATGGGTCGGAAGTTCATCGTCCGGACCGATCAACAGAGCCTAAAGTATATAATAGAGCAACGAATCGTGGGGAGCGACTACCAAAAATGGATTTCCAAGTTGATGGGTTTCGACTTTGATATCCAATATAAACCTGGTGCTAGCAACAGGGTTGCAGATGCGTTATCACGCAAAAAGCCCGCCATTTCGTGCAACTCAATGAATGCAGATTACTGGAAATTCTGGGAAACGTTGAAGGAAGAGTTGGCCTTAGACGGGTTCATCCAGAAAAATAAATCTGACTTGGAGTCAGGCACAACTCCCCACCGCGGGTTCTCCATCTCCCGAGGTAATCTGCTATATAAGGAAAGGCATGTGATTCCCGCGAAATCCCCACTGTTACCTAATATCATAGCAGAATTTCACAACACCCCAATCGGGGGGCATTCGGGGGAAAAGAAAACTTACTTACGGGCTGCTTCGGAGGTCTATTGGCCCGGAATGAAGGAAACCATAGCTGAATATGCAAAAAAATGTCAGGTTTGCCAAGCCCATAAAAGTCTTACCACCTCCCCGGCTGGTTTATTGCAACCAATACCGCTGCCCGCTTTAACTTGGGAGGAAGTTACAATGGACTTCATCGAGGGGTTGCCCCGATCGGACGGTTGGGATACAATATGGGTTGTAGTCTACAGATTGAGCAAATATGCTCATTTCGTCCCCTTGCGACACCCGTTTTCTGCAGCCACGGTGGCCAATGAGTTCATGAAATAGATTTTCAAATTACATGGCTTACCTACTTCTATAATTAGTGATCGGGACAGGATATTCCTAAGTCAATTATGGCAAGAGATGTTCCGGTTACATGGTGTCAGATTAAAGCATATTACTGCATATCACCCCCAAACAAACGGGCAAACGGAGGTGGTCAACAGGTGCCTTGAGACGTACCTATGCTGTTTCTGTTCCGAGAAACCAAAACAGTGGGCAAAATGGTTAAGTTGGGCTGAGTATTGGTACCATACCTCGTACCATACATCCACAAAAATAACCCCTTTCAAGGCGTTATACGGGAGAGACCCACCCCCGATCATACGATACGAAGGGCATGAAGGAATTATGTGCACAGTTAGTCAACCTATGATGATACATCCATGCCTACGAAACACTTAAGGGTCACACTGGTGAGTGCATGTAATACGAGCAAGGTAAGCAATGATACTACGAAGAGGAATGATTCATAATAGTCATTATGAATCAGTTAAGTATTAAGTTAAAGTTTAACTTATTACTAGATTAGTTTAACTAACTAATTAATACAAGTAGTTGTACATTTACTAGTTGAGTAAATCTACAATGTGTTAATTATAGATTATCCATGATATGATTTAAAGGTATTAAATCATATAGTAATTGGATAATATTGTTGTATAAATTATATAAAGTTTATTATATAATTAATTATTGAAAGTATAAATACAAGTATATAATTCGTGTATATGGGTACCGAATTATTAGTGTATTAATACTAGACATTTAATAGTTAAGTGCAACACTAATAAACTAGTTAAACTATAAGGGATGGAAATGTTAACAGGAAGTTTAATTAAAGATCTAATATTAATTAAACTAGAATGGTTCTAAGCGCAACTTATTTGTATATAAATAAGAGGCTTAGGGTAACCCTTATTCCCTTGATACACCTCACGAATTTCTTCCCCTCCTCTCCCCTTGGCTTCGGCCGAATACACACACCAACACAAGCCTTTGTGTTCTTCATGTTCTTCAAGTCTTGAAGATCCAAGTTCATTGCTTAGATCAACTAGAAGATCGCTCGATTTGTTCATCATCAGTGGATCTATCTTAAGCAATCAACAAGGTATGTTTTGGGAAACACTTTTCTCCCTTCTCCCCTCTTGGACGAATTCGACCAAAGAACCCTAGGGTTCTTTGGTTGATGGTCGAACGAACCACACAAGCAATGTGTGTGTTCGAGTTCTTCGTACAAGGTTTCTTTCTTGTTAACATAATCTAGAACTCCAACATCCCAATCCTTTAGAGTTTAAGGATTAGGTTTAATCCCAGTTCCGCATTTAGGGATTAAATCAACTAGTTGCTTTTTAACCGGTCAAGAATAAGTTCATGTTCTTGGTCAGTCATGGTTCGAACCAAGTACACTAGGAGGTCGACCCAAGTGGTTCATCAGTCGCATGGTGCGTAGTGAAACCCTACAGTGGTATCAGAGCGTTGGTTTAGAGATCTAGACTAGATTAACAAAGATTGTTTGTTTACTTTAATTTAAGTTTTTTTTGTTTCAAGTATTTTTTCTTCTTCTTCATGTTTTTCGAAAAAGGGGTAAGAACCCTAAGACCAAGAATATTAAACTAGTCTAAGTTTAATTGGTCAAGAAGGTTTTTAAAGAACCCTACCAATTTTCGAAAATACTAGGAAGAACCCTAGGATCAAGTATGTTAAACAAGATATGTTTAATTGATCAAAAGGATTCTTTCCTTACTTCCTTGAATTTTCGTGACCATAGGAAGAACCCTAGGATCAAGTATGTTAAACAAGATTTGTTTAATTGATCAAAAGGATTCTTTCCTAATCCCTTAGAGATTTCGAAAATCTAGAGGTTACTTGGACACCAAGTTTATTAAACTAGCCTAGTTTAATTGGTGGAAAAGTTTCCTAGTCTTGAGATTTTCGAAACCCTAAAAAGAACCCTAGAAGTTTAAACTAGTTTAAGTTTAATAGTTTAAAAGTATTAATTAGAATAATAATCTAAAACCTAGTTAATTAAACAAGTTTATGTTTAAAAGGTTTAATTATTATTTTGATAGATTTATTTAACTAGTTCTTTAAACCTAGTAATTTAGACAAAGTTTTATTGTCTATAAGGTTTAAATAAATTTATTAAAAGTTATAATTTATCTTAGAATTTAAACAAAGTTTATTGTTTAATAGGATTGATTAAAAAAATTAATCTTTTAGTTAAAATAATGTCTTTGATCAAGAAAGTCAAAACCCTAGTTTTGATTGGTCAAAAACAAGATTTGGGTTCATCTAATTAATTTAGGGAATTGATAAAGAGGATGTTAATTTTTAAGTTCTAAAATTAACACGGCGTATTTAATTATTTATATATATGTATTAAAATTTTCGGAATTTTTAATTATTATGGAAAACTGAATTTTAAAAGATATAATAAGTTTATACGTATTTTAATTAGTTTAAGTTAAAATACATATGTATAAATTAGATTTAATATTCTTATTAGAATGTTACAAGTTTATTATAAAATATACATATATACGAATACATTAAATGCAAGATAAAATGAAACAATTTAAAAGGGTGATGTTATTTTGATCTTTAAAGATAACATTATAATTAGTTATTGTAGAAGTTATAATATAATTAAAACTAGAAAGTACAAAGTTATGATTTCATTATAACTAGAAATTGTACAAGTTAAAATTATATGATTAACTAGAAATATACAAAGTTATATATATTAAGTTGTATAAAGTTATAAATTATTATAACTATGTAATTATACAAGTATAATATAAGTATTTTACAAGTCATGTAATATACTAGATTAATGATCAAGTAAAAATAAAAAGAACCTATATTTAACTAGTTCAAGTTGAATATAAGAAAGGTTTAAACAAACTAATGAATTATTATATATAGTCTTTATATAATAAGTTTATTAGTTTCACCAAGTATAAACCGGTGATTGTGTAAGCTTAAGTTTCATCATGGTTGTTGAAGCTAGTGGGAGCTACACAAGAAAATCACAAAGTTTATAAGTGTGTCATTAAGACATAAGTTTTTGGTCGAATCTAATAAGTCAAAACAAATGTTTAATTTCATTATTAGACATATGAAGAACTAGGTTTAAACTAGGTTTATGTTTAAAGTTTATAAATCATAAAAGAATTAAAAAGTTTAACATAAGATTTAAGGTTTTTCAAGTAAGATAAAACAAGTAAGTTTTATTCTAGATAAGTTTTTTCACAAAATCTAGTAAAACGTTTTGTACACCTCGTTTTAGGTATACATATAAAATCGTGTAAATTCTTAAAACTATAAGTTTTAAAGAATAGTTCTTAAGTTTTAAAAAGGTGTCTTGTAGAATCCTTCAATTCACAAGTCACACATTTTAAACAAGGATTAAGATTGGAATAAAGGTTTAAGTTTAGTTTAAGACTTATAAGTACTATCCACATAATGGAACATCTCACTTGTTAAACGAATTCATATTGTAAGGATAAAGAACCTTAGATATGGATTCAAATCATTGCGAGTGTTAGGTACGTAAGGTTCTGTGATAATCGGGAGTCCCGGCGCAGAGCATCGCACTGTCTTAGATGGTCTGATCTACTTTGGTGATAATCGGGAGTCCCGGCCCAAAAAGTACTTGAGTAGAATAAACATACTAAACTTTATTACTAACTTAGAAATGTACAATTAGATTGTACAAAGTTGTAATAAGTTATAAGTCTAAAGATTCTACGACCCTAGGAATCGTGTCAAGTCTTGATACGATCGGTAAGGATGTTACCTACCAGAAACAGCATGTCTCGTCGGGAAGTGCCCAAACCTTGTGGCGAGAATGTGATATATGGATCCTAGGCCTAAAATATTAATTATGGGTTTATAATATATTTTAGAGAATATTTATTGATGATTACTAATTAAACTGGGTTTGATTTGTAGATGGCAGCAACAAACGCAATCGCGACAACAAGTACCAACAATCTCTCACTTCGCTCAATCCTCGAAAAGGACAAGTTGACTGGGTCAAACTTTCTCAACTGGGAGCGCAATCTTCGTATTGTGCTCAGGCATGAGAGAAAGTGGTATGTCTTGGAGAGAGCAGTACCAAACACCCCTGCTGTTAATGCCAGAGCTGAAATGAGGCAAGCTTATGATAAGCATGTCAGTGATGCACTCGATGTGAGCTGTCTGATGCTCGCCACTATGAGTCCTGAGTTACAAGCGGGACTTATGGATGTGCCTGCATTTGAGATGATCAAGCAACTTAGGGATTCATTTCAAGAGCAAGCTCGCACTGAGAGGTTTGTCATCAATCGAGCCTTCGACTCTTGCAAGATGGTCAATGGAACGCAAGTGAGTGCCCACGTCATGAAAATGAAGGGACACATGGATCACCTCGCTAGACTTGGTCACCCCATACCGTTGCAAATGGCAACAGATACTATACTCAACTCGTTGTCTGATGACTACAAGTCTTTTGTGGTCAACTACAACATGCATAATATGGAGAAATCCATTGTTTAGCTACATTCCATGCTCAAGACAGTTGAGTTGAGTTTGGGGACCAAATCTAAGGACGTTCTCATGATCGGTAATGGCGGGTGGCGGCGGGAAGAAGAGAAAAGGGCATGGTGGTAAAGGAAAGGGTAAAACCTATCCTAACCAAGGAGTGCCAAATGGTAAAGGTGTCAAACAAAAGGTCAAGAAGGTTAAGCCTAACACTGCGAGGACCGAGAACCGGTGCTTCAAGTGTGGTGAGGCTGGGATTTGGAAAAGGAATTGTCCAAAGGGTGCAAGTGGTAGTGGAGGAAACGCAAGTTCCTCAGGTAACACAACCACACTTCTTAATCACTTTAAGATACTTGTAAAGTACGTTACGAGTAATCTAACTTTTGCAATCGTTTATTGTAGGAGGAGATAGAAAGTGATAGTGACCGGCATGAGATGGTGATGATCCCACGAGCACCAAGTTTTATAATTCAGTATTTTCTGGATTCGTTTTAAACAATTTTACTTTATTGTTTGGATAATTTTATTTTTGTTAAAACAAATTTTATTTTGGTTTTAACTAAATTTCGAATCCATGGTTGAATTATATTGTGTGCACGTGTGATAATTACACTAGTCAAGGTTTATGACTAGATTGTAAGTCAAGCTTTGATTTACTTATATTTCATGTTTATATATATTTGTTTGATTGTTGTATAAATAATGTCTTGATAGCTCAAGGTACTTAGATATTAGTAATTAGAAAGTTTTTCTAATGAAAGTATTTAAAAGTTTTATGCAAGCATAAGGTTCAAAAGTTATTGAACTTAGTTAAAAACATCTTAAGTAATAGTCATTACTTGTGATAGAAAGTTTTAAAGTATTAGTATTAATATAGTATGATTGTATTGGATATAATCAAGATAGACTTTAAGAGTATTATTACAAGTCTTTTATACTTGTAGTAAAGGATTTAATGAAGTCATAATTCCCTAATAGGAATAATTGGATATTCGTATAATCCAAGTAAAATGACTTAGACATTAAATGACTCTTAAAAGGAGTAAACTATATTAAAAGTATTTAAGAACTAAAAGGTATTATTGCAAGTCTTTTATACTTGTAATAAATACAATATTTAATCAAGTCATAATTTCCTAATAGGAATAATGGATATTTGACAAATCCAAGTGATGACTTTGGCATTAAATAAAGTTCTTAAAGAATACTAGTGTATTTAAGAATTGGAAGTATCGTTTCAAGTGTTTCATACTTGTTAGATACAGTAATCAATAAAGATCATAATTCCCTAAACAGGAATGTTGGATATTCGCAAATCCAAGGGATGATCTTAATTATTGATAGAATTCTTAAAAAGATTAAACTACAAGTTAGTGACTAGGTCAAAGTAGTTTAAGAGATGCTTAAGTTCCATAAAAGTAAGTGGGAGCTAAGACTAACGTAATTCATTAAAGATGTTGATGAATTAAGTAAGTTAGTAAGACATAAATGATCGTTAATTAGATTATTGCAAACCTAATAGCGTGATCACAAGTCTTGTGATTAATTATTGCATATCTAATAGGTTGTTAACACTTCAGTGGATAACACAATCATTTAAGGAAATTTCTTTAACTAGTAAGAATATATCTACAAATCAAGTAACTAAAAGAGGCTTTAGTTGTAAGGATAATTTTGTGAATTCAAGAAACTAAGGAGTTAACTTCCAATCCTCCTATGTTTACCGAATTGCATAAAAGGCAAGACTAGAATATGTTCTAGATTGTTGCAAGAACAATATCTAGCCAAGGCAAAAGTAATAGTATTCCTAAATACTCGTCTTATGTCTTTAGTTTAATAGAAATGATTGGTTTAGTGATAAAGTTACAATTAAGTTTGTAAGAATCATTAAGTAATCAACACGAATGAAAGGAATAAGTAATGATCCAGTAATAATTCAGTATCTATGTCCAGTGAGGAATAGTATATGAGTTAGTATCATTTTTATTCAGACTTTGTATGTTTTACATCATCCATGAATAAAAGTCTATTTATTCAAAAAGATACAAAATCCGTGACTACTCGTCTTGGTGGGAACCTCGATGGGACGTTAACGTCATCGTGATATTTGGTGGTAGATTCAAAGTTCTTCGAAGATAGCTACACAAGTTTTGTGTAAACCAAATATCGGTGATATTCTGTTGGAGGCTTAACGAATATTGGATTGACCACCGTGACAATACTTCGTGGTTGAAAAGTTCAAAAGTATTGTTCACTAGGATTGTCCTTAAGCCTGTGGTATTTGGTTTAGGATACAATGACTAATGTGCTTTGGTTCAACTTAGACAATTCTGAAATACGTTTGTCATACGAGGCGATACTGGGTACAAAGGAAGTTGTATTTTAAATCGAAATATAACAAGTTGCACCTCCTTTTTAGGAGAGATATTTATAGGTCCTTTGACATGATGTGAAACTGGTAAGTGCACGGCCGTGCCCAAACGAACTGATTTGTTCTTTGTCGTTTATCACAAAAGTTTGAATCAAGAAGCCATAAAATGATTTCGAATACATGAGTTGATCATTTCTACCATGCTCGTATTCGTTATCACAAATATCGTGTTGCAAGGGATAAGCCTAACATATTTGCCCAAGAAGTAGAGACGGAGTGTTCTTTACTAGGAGACGCTATTAAAGAGTTTTTCATAAACTATACTTGGGTTACGTAAGCTGTTTTTATGGGGTTGGTTACCTACATGCCGATCTAGAAGGCCACTGTAGCTCGTATCATTAAGACAAAGGTTACAAACTTGCACAAGTGGGAGTCTGAAGGAATTATGTGCACAGTTAGTCAACCTATGATGATACATCCATGCCTACGAAACACTTAAGGGTCACACCGGTGAGTGCATGTAATACAAGCAAGATAAGCAATGATACTACGAAGAGGAATGATTCATAATAGTCATTATGAATCAGTTAAGTATTAAGTTAAAGTTTAACTTATTACTAGATTAGTTTAACTAACTAATTAATACAAGTAGTTGTACATTTACTAGTTGAGTAAATATGCAATGTGTTAATTATAGATTATCCATGATATGATTTAAAGATATTAAATCATATAGTAATTGGATAATATTGTTGTATAAATTATATAAAGTTTATTATATAATTAATTATTGAAAGTATAAATACAAGTATATAATTCGTGTATATGGGTACCGAATTATTAGTGTATTAATACTAGACATTTAATAGTTAAGTGCAACAATAATAAACTAGTTAAACTATAAGGGATGGAAATGTTAAAAGGAAGTTTAATTAAAGATCTGATCTAATATTAATTAAACTAGAAGGGTTCTAAGCGCAACTTATTTGTATATAAATAAGAGGCTTAGGGTAACCCTTATTCCCTTGATACACCTCACGAATTTCTTCCCCTCCTCTCCCCTTGGCTTCAGCCGAATACACACACCAACACAAGCCTTTGTGTTCTTCGTGTTCTTCAAGTTCTTCAAGTCTTGAAGATCCAAGTTCATTGCTTAGATCAACTAGAAGATCGCTTGATTTGTTCATCATCAGTGGATCTATCTTAAGCAATCAACAAGGTATGTTTAGGGAAACACTTTTCTCCCTTCTCCCCTCTTGGACGAATTCGACCAAAGAACCCTAGGGTTCTTTGGTTGATGGTCGAACGAACCACACAAGCAATGTGTGTGTTCGAGTTCTTCGTACAAGGTTTCTTTCTTGTTAACCTAATCTAGAACTCCAACATCCCAATCCTTTATGGTTTAAGGATTATGTTTAATCACAGTTCCGCATTTAGGGATTAAATCAACTAGTTGGTTTTCAACCGGTCAAGAATAAGTTCATGTTCTTGGTCAGTCATGGTTCGAACCAAGTACACTAGGAGGTCGACCCAAGTGGTTGATCAGTCGCATGGTGCGTAGTGAAACCCTACAGGGCAGCATACACCGGTGGATTCAATTGATCAACTCTTAGAGGATCGAGATGCCATACTCGACGACCTCCGCATGAACCTGTTGAGGGCTCAACAGAAGATGGTGAATCAAGCAGACAAATATAGGTGGGAAGTGGAATACCAAGTTGGAGATATGGTTTATTTGAAATTGAAACCATATCACCAACAAAGCTTGGCTAGGAGGAAATATGAGAAACTAGCAGCAAGATCTTATGGGCCGTTTCAAATTACTCAGAAAGTGGGGAAAGTTGCCTACAAACTCGATCTGCCACCAACAGCCACCATACATTCTGTTTTTCATGTATCACAGCTTAGATCGGCATACGGGGTCCCTAACCAACTGGTCAACCTGCCACCACAACTTAATGCCGAGTTGGAATTACTCGTGAACCCAGCAAAGCTTAAGGGGGTGCGACCCAAAAAGAATGGTGAAACGGGAGCCAAAGAAGTACTAATACAATGGCAAGGATTGGCCGATACCGAAGCAACCTGGGAGGATTACAATGCTATTCAACAACACTTTCCCGACTTTCACCTTGAGGACAAGGTGAAGGTTTGGGGGGCGGGTAAGATAAGCCCCAAGAGTTCATGGTCTATAGCAGAAGGGGAAGGAAGCCCAAACCTTAGTGTTTGGTGATGGGTCAACCCAAGTCTTAGTTGTTGGGTTGCTTGACCCGAGAGGAGAAGAATGAAACATGTGTGTGTCTTTTGGAAGATTCCTATTCTGATATTCTATCGTGGCTATCCCATATTCTGGTAGTGGGAGTGGAAGTTGTCGGCTGAGATGGCAAACCCTTTTAGCAGTATTTACTCTTTTGTTTGTCTTGTTTTTCATTTTATGCATGAATATTGTAAGAAGTTCTTAAGAATCTTGGAGAGTTTTCCCCCTCTTGAATGTGGGTTTTCTATGTTTAATTCAGTCAAATTGCTTGTTTAATTTGTTATCCTATCATTTTAAGTTCATATTCTGTTGTGAGCTTATCAAATTCTCATCTAACTAATAATCAGTTTAATCCATTGACAAAATAGGCATCTAATGGGCTCGTCCGCAATCTATCAACCCGTTTAAAATACAATCTGACAAATAGTATGTTAAGTTATAAATTAAGTTTCATTTCTCAAATTGTACTATTTGATGATTTCTTATGTTTCTACCTTACTATATATTGTTTTCTTATAAGGTATTTTACGATTGTTATTGCATGGAATTTTTTTCAAAAGAATTATATATTTCAAACATATTATCCGTCGTAATGTGGTTTTAACAAGCTTTTCAAAAGTATGGTATCTGGGATTTTAAACCCGGATACTTCCCAAAACAGGCCATTGACCCATTGACCAGATTTCTAATTCACTGAACAGGTTGCCTGGTAGAAACAGGGGCCATGTTAGGGCCGTGTTTGGGTAAACAAACATTTCTACGGGCTGATCAGGTTAACAAGTACCCATCAACATAAACCCTATCCAAACTGCCAACCCTTTATACATGCATCCAAAACCACAAACATTTGATAATATTTACACTTTTATTTATTTAAACAATCTCTACATAGTTCCATACCAAGCTAATTAACACTTTGATTCATTTTTTGATGCAAGGAGAGGAACGTTGTGGTTCGATGATTCAGGTTCATCCACAGCTTCCAAATCTGCATCGATCACCATTGATAACTTGTTCTCTTTTGCCTGCCCCCATATCACAGTATAGAATCCAGCAGCAACTATTGCAGCTCCAATGGCGCTATATATATATGTACCAATTCAAGATTCAAGAACAAACCCCAACAACCACAAATAGGATCATATGAATATACTTCATACGTATCACAATAACTAGTACAATTTTCATTTTTGACAGTTTCAAAATAAGTGATATACTTTAATAAGTTACCTTATTTGTTATAACGTAGTGGGGTCATACCATTACTTTTACTTTTAAACATCATTAACATCGCTTTATTGAAAAAGAGTGGGAACCATAATCCACTAACTATTCACATTAATCCATCATAATTCTTATATATAATCTTTTGCTCCATCATAATCTTTTGCCTTAAAGACCATGAAACCAACAATATATTACTTATGGTGATATGTCACAGTATTCAAAATCAAATTTTTTTTGATATAAAAGATTAATAATTTACCTTCCTAAATGAAGCGAATCACCAAGAAATATGATGCCCATGATGACCGCGATAACTACGGAGAGGGGTGTGAACATGGTCACTGTTGAATATTTTATATTCTGTAACAATGTTAGTAATAATCAAAGAACCAAAATGAACATGCAAACCTGAAACACCGACGAGAATCAAACTGCACGGAATGGGATTCCTGTCCTTTAAGGTTTATACGTGCTGTATGATGCTAGCCTCTACGTATCACCCCTGGATTTGATGCAGTACGCTTGTAAGTTCTTACAGCCAAGAATCACCAAACAACACAAAGTGTTTAATCAGAAACAGGAAGGAACAGAGCACAAGAACGCAGGAGCAATTGAGAGAGAATGTGTGTTTTTTCGGTGTGTTCTAGACTGAGCCTCGAGCCAGTTTTTATAGTGAACCCAATGTGTCAAAACTGTAACTGCTCGGGATTAATATTGACCATTAAGCCAGACGTTTTAACTGATATGGTCATAAACCAAAAACGTTACAACGACCAAAGTCATCAATCAGTTTTAATACCCAGACGTTACAGTCTTCTCAAACACACGACCAAAAATAAAAGCTCCTCAGCTCCCAGCGACCGATGCGAAGTGCGCCTAAATCGCGTCATCGGTCTCGGCTCGGCGCGCGTGTGGGTCTAGCCTTTAATCCTCCACTAAAGCCTTTGAAAGCTTAAAGAATTAAATGCCTTATAAACCCATTTAATGTTCTTCCCCCCACCAATGTGGGAACTTGCCAACTTGCAAGTATTAATTAATATATATATATATATATTAATATTAATTAATAATTCCAACAGTCACAAATACTGGACCATTCTTCTCCAAACACCAAGTAACAGCAGTACTTCGAAAAGCAGTGCCAAATATCCCCTTCAAATTAATAGAAAAAATATTAACGTATTCACAACTGATTTTATCACACGTTGAAAAGTTGTTTAAAAACTTACCCCAAAAACGATAGCAGTCATTCCAATTCCAGGCTGCAAAACCCACGCACTTGGATTTTGTTTTAGGAAAAGAGATACACCTATACAACTTATCGTACCAAAAAGGCAGTAGTAAAAGACAATGGCGCGTTGATCCGGGTACTCTCTAGCCGTTGCTGACTAGATTTATAAATAAATCAAGAAATTAATTAATGTCATAATTTAATTACCACTTTAAAGTTTCTTGTAATATTATGGGAATCTCTTACTTGTAAGACATTCCATATGGCAAGAACAATTCCAGCTAGAATAAGAAGCAGACCTCCAAATACCCAATTCGATGGTTGTGGTAACAGAAGTTGATCGGGTGAATCGACAGAAGCGGTCGAGTGAAAAATTTCAGGGCCTTGATAGAATGTGAACACCATTGCTCCTGATATTGCTATTATGGTACCCGATAACTTTGCCAGACTGTTTGAACTTCTTATGTCTATTTTCTCCATCCTAAAACACACATATACAACAGTTTGAAACCTTTATGGTGTCTATGTCCTGGATGGGGGGCTAGCTCGTGTGGGCCCGGTCCAATTTTTCACTCCAGAAGAGTATTGTAACTCATTTAGAAAATTCATTCCCATTCAAAGACTACTTGGTTTTGGATATGTTTGGGAGGAATTAACTTCTGAGTAAAGGAGAAAGCTATATATGATTGAAGCCCGTGGTAGGGGTGCCCAAAGGGTCAACCCGACCCGACCCAACCCGATTATGCTAGTTGGCTCGGGTGTATTCGGGTCGTATGTTGATATCGGATTTTTAACCCTACCTGACCAACCGATTCTTTATCGGGTCATATATCGGGTTTCAGGTTGAATCGATTAGACCCCATTAGTGTTTAAAGATTTTTTTTCCCCTTTAAAAATAAAGATATTTTTACTATTAAATCAATAAATTAGCACATTAAAATTCCTAACATAGGTGTAACACGACCAACCTGATCGAGTCAACCCGGACAAACCTGAACACAACCTGAATCCTTATCGGGCCGGGTTTCGTGTTACGATTTTTTTACCTCAAACCCGATAGACTCAACCCACTAAGAGCCCTGTTTTTACAACAATGGTCACCCCTACTCATGGCTGTTAAATGGGCGTGTTATGTCCAAATTTTTATTTTTTTAATTATTAATAGTGTTAACGATATCATTAACTTTATTATATCATTAATGATATATGAGGTTATGCAAACGACTTTTGACGTATCTAACCGACTGACGCACATTTTTTATTTCACACGTTTGACTTCCTAAAATAAAACATAACTTAAATTGACCATTTATAAGTAGTTAGGATGTATGAAATTGGCACCTATAGTAGATCAAAGTGATTCTAGTTACCTGAAAATGACAGCAAGCAAGAATGTGTTCCCTGGAAGCATGTTCATGATCGCACTTGCCAAGGTTGGAGAGCTATAGCTTACACCTTCGTACACAAGTAAGTGAAAAATACAAAGCCTACACAAACACCACATATTTGTAAACTTTGTGAGAATTAAAAACTTGATCATCCCAGTGCAAAACTATAAATAGGTTGTTAGAATTAAAAACTTGATTATCATGCAAAACTATAAATGAGACCCCGATAAACCATCAAAAGCTTAACTATTTTTGTATGTGGCTTTATTTAATAAAGTTTGATAGTATTAAAAAAGAGCACTAAAAATTCAAAATATAATATAAATACTAATAATGCCACTTTTACAGGTTAACAACCGCCGCTGATAACATCTAAAACGTCACAATAAGCTGAATTGCTTACCCAAAAAGGCCAAGGATGAAGAATCTAAAAAGAAGATGGAAAGTGAGCGGAGGACGCCCAACGTTTCTGTACAAATTAACACAGCCATCGAATTTTAAAACGTATTTTCTTCGCGCAGTACAACAAAACAAACAAACATATATAGATGGATCGACGGCTGCAAATTGCAAACCTGAAGATATGAAGTATGAAAAATGGAAGAAGAATCAACGTTCCTAAAGCGTTATGGTAAACGATGTAGACAATGGTTTCCATGCCACCATTCATGGCTGCTTTGACAATGGTCAACATCGCCATATCCAAGCATGTAATCATTAACATAGCGACATACGGCATCACATCATCCATCCATGACCACGTCTTGCTTCTTTTCATTGTCATATCTGTTCCACCGTCACAATGACCCAAGGAGACAAAAAAGAGGTATACAAGTAGCAATTTCGTCACAAAAGATGTTTTATTTTGTGAGTGGTTTGTTAAAGGTATCCATTAATTTTATCTAGTCTCAAGGGACAATTATCAGTCCTTGGATCAAGAAAAAGTTAATGGTCAAGATCAAGATTCAAACCACCACCACTACTACAAACACATGTGCTTCAATACATCAATACCCCGCCCACCTCTGGCGGCCGGAGACAGCGGACGGCGGCGACGATGGGCGGCGGCCGGCGGCCGGAGGTGCTCGCCGGCGGTGGTGACCGGTGGTGGTGGTCGTGACTGGAAGCACATGTGTTTGAAACACATGTGTTTCACCTTTTGAAACACATGTGTTTTGAAAATAAAGGAGTGTATATGTACAACCAAGCACATGTATTTCATGACTTGAAACACATGTGTTTCGTTACTAGAAGCATATGTGTTTCACTAATAACAGTTGTTTTGAAAATAAAGGAGTGTATATGTACAGCCAAACACATGTGTTTCAAGTAATGAAGCACATGTGTTTGTAAGCTAGAAGCACGTGAAGCACACGTGCTTCACTAATAACAGGTCTTTTGAAAACATAAAGGAGTGTATATGTACATCCAAACACATGTGTTTCAAGTAATGAAGCACATGTGTTTGTAAGCTAGAAGCACACGTGCTTCACTAATAACATGTCTTTTGAAAATAAAGAAGTGTATATGTACAGCCAAGCACATGTGTTTCAAGTAATGAAGCACATGTGCTTCGTATGCTCCCTTGTGTGTTTAGAAACTCATGTTTTTAGTGACTTGAAACACATGTGTTTCGTGACCTGAAGCACATGTGCTTCGAAGTAATATGTTGTGTTTTAGTGAAGCACATGTGTTTCAATACATCAATACCACCACCAGCACCTTCACTGTCAACCACCACCGCCGCCGCCGGCCGCCGCCGCCAGCGGCCACCACCGGCGGACGACGGCGATCGGCGGTGGTCGGCAGCGGCCGACAGTGGCCGGCTGTGGCTGTAGGTGGGGGATTTGATCTTGACCATCTTAATCGAATGGCTAGAATTTATCCCTTACGACTATGCAAAACCTTTAGACTTCCTAGAGTACAACTCTATTTTGTGATAGTAGAATAAAACAAGAACACAACATATACAGGTCCAGTTAATTCTTAGAAAATATAGATCAACTAAAAATTAAATGATTCAAAGAATACCGTGGATTTGATTTTCGCAACTTGTTCAACACAAAAGGATATTTAAAAAAATCTCAAATTTCATAAAATTATCAAATAATTTTTCTAGAGTCTCAAACAAACCCCAAATACACCTAGATTTAAGAATGGACCAAAACGATAAACAAACCGAAAACTGACCCAAAAATAAAGTCTGAAAAAAGAATGTAAATAAGTCCCCAAAACAACGTGGCCCAAGGCAAAATTAATGCTCATTTCAGTATAACTTTTTTCTTCGCATTATCTTAAGCTTTAACGATTAAAAAATATTTTCTTCACATTTGGGCTTAGCATGATTTTATCGGTTTGTCTCTTCCGCTGCTGCCACGTTTTAATTTCTATCTTATGTTTTGGCGTTGCACTGCATGCCACCTCCAAAATTGTCTTGGATCTTTTGATTTGACGTATATAGTTTCAACAAAGACAAATGATCAATACATTAGATATGATATTGATACTTATCATTTATGTTTTTATATATGTATATATATATAATCATGATAAGTGTTAAAATTAAAAAATGATATAAAGAAAAAAATAGGAATATGATAGGAAAAAAATAGAAAAAAATATAATTTCTCTACTTATTCTGTTTTGGAGTCTCGTCTTCCCAAAATGGTTGTTTTCTTCTTCTTCTGCGCACTGTACTCTATTACGTGTCAATACTCAACAGCCCTTTAATTTACCATCTCATATTTCATTCTAATCGATAATATATTATACAAGGAAGTTAGGGCTTGCGCTTCGCTATTTATAGATAATATTTCATTATAATCGATAATATACCTTCAATGCTTTAGTTGTTTGTTCATCTATTTATAGAAGTTATCTACAATAAATTATAATGCTAATTCACTTGAAGAAACTAGCAGGGTGTCCGCGCAATGCGGCGGCGGGTACCCGTAACTATATTTCGAAGTGACGACAGTACCGGTGGTGGTGACAATAGCGATGGTGATGAGTGGTGGTGCATAGTGATGGTAGGTGGTGACATTAGTGATGGTAGGATCAGATCCGAAATTCGCCTTTTTTGTGAAATTAAATACGGGCCATTTAAATAGAGAAATGATGGTTGAGTTCTGGTGACGTTAAAGCTTATATATATTAGTATCTGGAATAAATCAAAATAATCAAGTAGCTGAAGTGGTTAACACACAGTGACTACTTAGGAGAGGTCTTGTGTTCGAATCTCGTAAGCAACACTTTATTTTTTTAGTTAAAGAACTTACTAAAAGTGGAAATCTTCTTAAACTTAAAATTAAGGAGCTCCTTAAACTTATTAAAAGAGGTAGGCCTAAATACATCTTACTAAAAGAGGTAGGCCTAAATGTATTAGTAAGTAGTAAGATTAAGAAATCTCAAAGAAGTAAGCCTAGAAAAATTAAAATGAATTCAATAACTTAAATCCAATTGCGTAACGTTATATATATATGAGATTTTATATTGTGTGCTCAAAGACACATTATAGTAATCTTAAATGTTTTTTATATCCATACATTTAATTTATCAATAATCTTCTTTCAATTATGATAAGGGTAAAATTAGTACAACATAAAAGTATTAATAACTCATAAATATTAATCTACTCTAATTAAAGAAATTTTAGTTTATTAAACGTTTATTATCATATGCCCTTAAACATGCATTAGCAAAACCTTTATTATATATTTGTCGTTCAATTTTAATGATTCTAACTTATATGTCAAACATAATTACTTGTTAGAATATATTATCTACGTTAAGTAAGTATTTATAAATATATATTTGGAACGTATAAAAATATATATTTGGAACGTATCTACATTAATTGATTTTTATGAGTATGTATTTTGAAATTCAGATAAAACTATTTAGTTTTAATTGATAAGTTATTATTGTCTCCAATGAATAACCACCTAACATATGTCATATGTAAAAAGATGAAGGACTAAACTTCAAATGTTAATAATATTTGTACTTGGTGAGTTGGTGGGTGATGAATGCGCACAAAGATAACGGAACTGAATTACGGAACGGAACTGAATTACTGAACAGAGTCTTCAATTCTAATGAACAGTATTATATATATATTTTATGTATGAAGATTGTATTATATAGTAATTGGTCTAACAATATTTGATGTCAAATTTAATTGTGTCGTATCATAAATTCTGTTTTTTGATTTGTTCCAACTTTGACATCAAAATCATCATCCGAATCCACCCGGTCTGATAATGAAATATTAGTACTAACAATTCTTATCAAAACTTAGTACTTCATTGAACTACTACACTTTTGTTGAAAATACTCACCAAATCTCGTGTCTCATCTTTTTACATTACATATTAGTATCAACCCTTATACCCTTACTACATGCGACACACATGTCTATAATCCTTTCCGATAAATACTTCCATACACATAACTAACCGGGAAGACTATTCCCAAAAATAAATCCCCATGTCGTACGACACATCTCCAATTTCTATAAGCACCAATTCGTGCAACCACCAAACAATCAAGTCATAATCACATAACATCAATCTTCACCTAAGATCTCCGAGGTTGCGTCATGAACCCCCCTCTAGATTTCTTTCCGGGAAGACTTCCCCTTTCAACCCACTTGTGAGTTCCTTTCACAACATCTTGTACCGTGCTCTCCTTCATAAAGTTTCATACAACACATTCCACCGTGTCAACACCTCATCCTTCAATAATGGTGACGTCAAAGTCACCATATCGTTCTTCATTCATTTGCTACTCTCTAGCACTTGCTAAATCTACCGAATCCACCACATCGTGACCTTCGGCTCGGAACTTCCGAATTACACAACTGTTTTTACATGCTATGACGACGTTATACTACCTCCTTCCGTTTCTTCCGGTTAGGTCTCGCTACCTTTTTATGTAGATAACTTCCCAATACAAATTTCGCCACTCGACTGCTCTTCCTTCATACGGGTATTGGAATCATTTCGCCTACCCTAATTCATAACTCTTTCCAATTTGGTGGAGCTCGTCCACTTTTCACATTCATTCTTTCGCCATACCAACATATCCAACCAACAAGATTCAAATGATCAACTCAACAGTTGAAAACAACACAGTTAGATCAAATGATAGCATTAATGCCCTACCGTCTCGAAAGACTCACATTGCATAATTCATAACAACTTCTATAGGTCCCCTACATTCAAACCTAAACTTAACATAAAGTCTCAAGGTCAACCTATCGATATCAAGGAATCTTACATTCCTATTGCTACAGTCTAAGACTAGGATGGACATCCAACCTAATTCACTTAAACTATAGCTCTGATACCAAGTTGTAACACCCGTATTTTTAAAACATCGTTTAAATCATTTAAAATACGTTTTTCCCAATAATTGACATATTGTCCAAAATACAGTTTAACAAAAACTTTAAAACCTTTATCAGAGTTTACAAAATACGGTGTCACCAAGTATATCAAAACCATAGGCAAACGGGATCTACCTATGAGCTCCCGAGCTAAACATCTCTAAGCCACTTCTAGTGCAACCTTCTATCACTTCAACCATGTACCTGAGTACATAGCCACAAAACAAACGTAGTACGTGAGACAAAATAGTCTCGTGAGATACATGTGTTTTAGACCCCAATAATAATACTCATTTCATAAATATATAAACATATATATAAAAACTATCTCACTACCATCTAGTTACCATAATGTGACTCTATCATCCTTGCTTTCCTAGCAATCATATCTAGTTATCGGGTTGCCCCCGAATTAACTAGAACCACATTAACTTATTAACCGGGGATCCCCCGCATTAATAAGCTTCAACCATATCTAATACATAAACATATACGTACTAGAAACATACCGGGGATCCCCCGCATTGCTCAAGATAACGGCAAGAGGGAATCGCCCAATCTACCGATACCTGCCTTACTCGCCGGAATACGTCCAGTTAGCAAGACTACTAACGTGGATGAGTCGATGGGAATCCACCCAACTGCCCCTCACTCCACACCTCATGACCGGGGATCCTTCGCGTCATCACATCTTCTCATTCTTATCATAACTCATCAGTTATTCCAATTAAAGCCTTCGGCTATCACGTAATCATCAAACAAGTTAGTTATCTAATAATAACTATATATAACTAGTTCAACATAGTGTGAACTTACCTGTATGGTCCCACGGACCCGATTATAAGCAACCCACATTTACTTCTACCTCTATGACCCTGGAGGTCCATACTTACTTATTCCATAAGATACATTTCTTATATATCGATATCATAATACATTTATCTTTCCATTGACAATAATAGATAATTATTACTAGTCACATCATTAGCATTTTCATATATATTCGCTCTTTACTTTTATTAGTAAATCTTACCAATAGATACTCATTTCTACAGAGTCATTTCCAATTGCTTTACTAATACATATTTATTAATAAAGACTTAGTATGCATTCATTTACTCATTATCTTTATTATTATAGTACATTAATAAAGATTCCATTATTACTTAGTTTATCATGCTACTTCCAATATCATCAATCATACTAGACATATTCTAGTATCATAACACACCTATTTTCTTATCTTTTCAGTCACTATCTTTATCAAAAACACTTATTAATAAAGACCCATGGAATATCATATGTATTTATAAAACTGTTGCTTCCTGTATTCGCACTCTCCAAATGGGTAAGCGTCTTGCAATCAGGGAACAGATCTACGTCAAGTGACCACCGGGATGAAATCCCGGGCGGACCCTCCGAAGATTAAGTCAGTATGTATATAGACGTGAGGTCGTGATGAGTGTAATAAATGCTATGAGTAATAAATGCGAGGAAGAGATGGAATGAATGTTCTTACCGGAGTGAAGCCGTATTTATGGACGGACGGGAAAAAGGCGGGAAGAACGGGTTCTTCCTTCGGTCCGACGCACCCCGTGGTCCATGGGATACTAGGCTCAGATGGATGCCTTTATCCATCGTGTCGGAGGGTGTTCCTCTGCAGGAGCCGTCTTCGGGCTCCGTTCGCATTTAATGCGTTCCCTGAAATCCGATCGATGCAGCTTATCGTGTGTGGGTAATCCTTCTTGTTTTGTCTCTTTGTTCGAATTGAGTCTGACCATGTCAGCTCGCCATATTGGTCCGGTCGCAGGATGCCACTATGGCTCATTAAGTCCCCCAAGTTAGTAGTGGATCATAATGCGTATATTGATTTGCACTAACTTGACTTGCTTCGTCTTTTAGCGCCTTTTCATTCGATCCGTCCGGTTTCCTTCCTTCTCCTTGGAAAGTTACCGTTGGGCCTTGAGTTGACATCTGACCGTTGGGCGTCGTTTTAATTCTACGCCCTTTGGTTTCCTTTCGCTGCTTATATATTGTTTGAAAACGTAACTTCCTTCTTTACTTTCTCTCCTTGTAACTTCCTATCGTTATTTTCGCAAACCCCCCAATATTCCCCTAATCTTTTGTCTTGATACTTCGTCGATTATCATGAGGAAAGATAAGTCTAAGATTGAGAAGATTACCCGCGAAAAGAGGACGGCGTTGAATACCTTCAGCACCCTTTCTCCTGCAGATATCCCCAAAATTATCAACGAATTTCACATTGACCCTCGCTATGTCATTCGACTGCCTGGAGAGATGGATACCGTCGTTTCTCCTCTTGCAGGATTTGAACCGGTGTACCTACACTATCTGCATGGCGGCCTGCGTTTCCCTATTGACGATTTCATACTCTCAGTGCTTCAAGATCTTGGAATTCATGTCGTTCAACTCGTTCCCAACTCTTTACTTAAGATACTTGGATTCATTATGCTTTGTCGTGCGCTTGGAATCCCCTTATCCACAAGGTTGTTCCGCTATTTCTATATTGTCACCGGTCGTGGTGACTGGGCTGTTTTTACCCTTCGCCCCGGGCAAAGCGAGTGTATCTCTGGTTTGAGGGATTTTATACATGATTGGAAGTTCAAATTTTTTTATGTTAGCCGTTCTGCTTTTCGGGATGTTGATTTGCCCCGAGGGAAGGTTACCGGAAGGCCCTCCGATCCCCTTCCGGACCTGTCTGCTGATGAAACCGAGCATGTTCGCCGACTGTCTCGGTACACCATGGAGTGGGAGGATCCGGATGAGGTGCTCCTTGGGATGGCCGATCTGAGTCCGTACTATCTCTCCAAAGGGATTCGTCCCGTATGGAAGATAGACGGGAAAGCTATACCGTTATTGCATCGTTTGCTAAAGAACTATCCTTTGGAGGGGGTCATATCGGTAGATGATGGTAGCGTGGTTCCCTTTGTGGCCCCTCCTGAAGAAGTTCTCAGCTCCGAAGGGACTCCTGAACCTGAGGGAGGTGTCCATCGCTCTCCCGTCAGCCGAAGTATGGAAGTTGTTTCTCCGATCGATCTTGATTCCCCTAAAGCTGATGAGTTTACAACAGAAGATACCATGATTCCGGATTCGCAATCCGAGCTGTCGAGACCTCCCAAACTTCGATCTATTGGAACTCTTGCCTCTTGGGAGGCGGACAGAGGCACCCGCCGAAGGAAGAAAAGGGATGAGTCTGCTTATCTTCCCAAGAAACGTCCGAGGATTCCACAAGGAGGTATGTCATCGCTGCCTTTCCTACCGTTTGCGCACATCTTGTTTATTTATTTGCTTACTCTTTTTTTTTTATATATGACCCTTTCTAGAGTGCAGGTTTGTTAGAGCGTTCTGCGGCCTTGGAAACTACCACTTCTGGCCTTCTGATATCAACAAAACTTGAATCTGCACCTGTAACTGTTCCTGTTATCACCACCGAACCTCCTATTCCGGATCCCTCCGTTACGTCCGGAGCGTCCTGGAGGATGCCTGTTGCGTCTCTGGGTACTTCGGCCGTTGCGATGTTTAGTAGCCGTTTATTCAGTGGAGGAAAGCAAACGTCCTCACCCGTCCTGAGTTCGCATTCTGCTCGTTCTACAAAAAGTCAATCATCCCCTCCTGCTTCAGGTATGACTTGCACATGCGTCATTTTATGTATTCCTTTCTTTTACGAATATTTGGTCATTTGTTCTTCCATTTGTCGTTCGCAGGAAGCCTGGTTGTTTGTACTCAACCTGTTACTACAGCGGTTTCAACGAAGGCACAGGTTCCGGACCCGGTAAATGTAATGATACAAACTCCAACTATTGCCACTACGAATGTTGTTGCGATCACCCGTTCTGAATCTCCGTTTGTTGAGACAGCTGTCGTGAGCCCTGATGATGAAGCCATTCTGAAAGCTAAAGCTGGCCTTCTGGGCACCATTGAGCTTTTAAGCGAGTTACAGACTCAACGAGTCCGTCAAGAGCAGGTGTTACGCAAACAGCATGCAGAATTTATTCAAATATCGAAGCTGATGGAGACTATGAAGAGCTTGCATGAGAAGGAGAAGTTGGAAAAGGCTACGTTGGTTGAGTCCATGAAAAGATTGTCGGATTCCCACGAAACCTTCCGGTATGCTGTCGAGACGAAAGATAATCAAATTGCAGATCTCCAGGACCAACTGAAGTCCACTGGTGCTCGTATTGCTGAACTTGAAGCCTCTTTGGTTGGAAAAGACTCGCAGGTAGAGGAGGTGGTTCGCCACAATGCGGAAGTGGTGATGGGTAGTGATTTGCTGAGAAAAGAAGTGGAAGAGGGTCATGAAACTGTTCGTTGGTTGATGCAGAGTGGCATTCCTGGAATTGTGCAAATATTTCTTTCTTCTCCCGAGTTTGTCCATCGAAACTCTTCCTTACAGGAAGAGAGTTTGAAATTTGGACGATATCAGGGTTGCACCGATACTCGAGATGCTTATCCTGACCTTCTTGGCTCTCTCAAGCTGATTCATGAATATCCGGAAGCCCAAGCTGCCATGATGAGCCGTTTCAGCGAATTGGTCACCCCTAGCTATGATCTTGTTCGCTCCTTCCGGAGTGGCAAGGTTAGTTTGAACGAGCTGAAAGAGCTTGTATCACAGCTGCCCACTGGTACTGAAGGTACCAGAGAGAGTTCTAACCGGGGGAATAATCCATGACCCTAGCTTCTTGCAATTGTACTTGAATTTAATTAGCCGTTATCCGGCCTCTTTTGTGTAATCGTACAATTTTTTTTCGTTTATGTAACCGTATCTTTTGATTATGTATCGAATGCTTTTGTGTTTTAGCTTTATATTTTCTGATTGTTATGGTTTTATTATCAAGAAGGCGTCCCTTGTTGATTGAAAACACTTCGTTTTAATTCGCCCTTACGGATCCGGTTTATCATCCGGATTCGGCCCTGCTCCCTCCTTCCGGCAAAGGAACAAACCGATTCATAGCTATGAATACTTCGTTATATTTACTAACTTTCTGCAAGTTTTTCATCTAATTTTGTTTCTTCTTAAAAGAAGAACGATAATATATCGATCATGCATTTAACAAAACATCCTGCCTCGGCGGATTTCATTAATTATACGATTCGTCGATTACAAAATGACGCCTTCGTAGCGAAAGGAAAATACATTAAACAAAGTACATAACGCTAAAAATGAAATTTACGCAGGTTCCGCATATTCCAGGTTCGCGGAACCAACGATCCGTCCATCATTTCTAGGACATAGGAACCGTTTCGTCTGGCTTCCTTTATCCGGTATGGCCCTTCCCAATTGGGACATAGTTTGCCTGGCTTGTAATGGAGACTCGCTTCATTCTTTCGCAGGACCAGGTCTCTAACCTTGCATGTTGTTCCTCTTACTTTCTTGTTGTAATACCCTTCTGTGAGTAACTTGTATGCCGCTTGTCAGTAGGCTGCAACCTCGCGCCGTTCGTCCACAAGGTCAAGATTATGTCTGAGGGCCTCCTCATTTTCTTCTAAACGGAAACTTTTCACACGAAAGGATGCCAACATGACCTCTAATGGTATGACCGCTTCAGACCCGTATACCAAACTGAATGGGGTTTCCTTAGTTGCGCTCCGGATCGTAGTTCGATACGCCCACAGGACACTTTGTAATTCATCGACCCATCCCCCATGCATCCTGCTTAGCCTGGTTTTGATCCCTTTGACGATCGTCCGGTTTGTGACCTCTGTTTGTCCATTGGCTTGTGGGTGCGCAACAGAGGTGAAGTTTTGACGTATGCTAAGTCTTGCGCACCATGCTTTAAATGGGTTATGAGCAAATTGTTTCCCATTATCGCTGATAATGGTGTGAGGCAAACCGAAACGACATACGATTTGTCTCCACACGAATTTTACTATATTTGCCCCTGAGATGCACGCCAAAGCCTCGGCCTCCACCCATTTGGTGAAGTAGTCCACCGCCACTACTAGGAACTGTACTCCTCCGGGACCTTTTGGGAATGGACCCACTATGTCTATGCCCCATTGGCAGAATGGCTAAGGACTTGTGATGCTTGTGAGATTGACGGGTGCCGTGTTCGGTACATTGGAATACGCCTGGCATTTCTGGCATTTCTTCACATAACTTTGAACGTCAGCAGACATATTTGGCCAAAAGTATCCGGTTCGAAATAGTTTCTGAGTGAGCGCCCTGGAACCGGAATGCGCTCCGCACAGCCCTTCATGCACCTCCTCCACCGCTCGTAGGGCTTCGGTCTCGTCCAGACACCTTAACCAAGGTGTAGAAAATCCCTTCCTATATAGGGTTCCGTCCTTCCACATATACTTGCTTGCACCCATCCTTATTTTCCTCCTTTCTGCCTGATCGTCTGGCAGGCTTCCGTCCTGCGCATATTGAAGGATGGGGAACATCCAAGAATTCTGCCTTTGCCCAACGTCCATGGTTTCCTCTACGACTTCTTCGATGCTCCTTTTTGGCAATATATCTACTAACACCTTCTTTGTTAAATGACAAAACAACATCGAAGCTAACTTGCTAAGAGCGTCTGCTTCTTTGTTCTTCGTCCTCGGAATTTGTGTTATTTCGAATTCGTCGAACCCTCCAATCGCTCCTTTGGTTCTTATCAAGTACTTTTTTATGTGTGCCTCTCTGGCTTCATAAGTTCCTTTTATCTGATTCACCACTAACATGGAATCTGCAAATGCCCTGATCCTTTTAATCCTCAAACTCTTAGCCAAGCTTAGACCAGCCAACAAAGCCTCGTACTCTGCTTCATTGTTCGAGCACTTGAAGTTGAATCGCAGAGCGTACGTCACCCTTTCTTCATTCGGTCCTGTCAGGACTATTCCTGTACCACATCCTTCCACCCCGGCAGCTCCGTCTATAAACATTTGCCATTCGGTTCTGCGGACGGAGATTCCTTTGTCTTCTTCTACCGCGCATACGCTATCTTTCTCGGCCATATCTACCAGAAAATCTGCCAATGCTTGAGCCTTGATGCTTTGTCTTGGTCGAAAAGATATGTCGTGTTCCCCGAGCTCTATTGCCAACTTAGACATCCGCCCGAACGTTCCGGTTGCAAAAGGATGTTTTTGATTGGTTGATTGGTTAGAACGGTTATCTGATGAGCTTGAAAATACCTCTTCAACTTTCTTACAGAATATACGAGTGCTAATATAAGTTTTTCGACTTCAGAATAGTTCAACTCCGCACCTTGTAGCGTCCTGCTTACGAAGTAAACAGGGACCTGTTTCTTTTCCCTCTCTGCGATGAGGACTGAGCTGATAGCATCGGCATTGGTAGATAAGTACATGACCAACGACTCTCCCTTCACCGGACTGGCCATAGTGGGGATGGTCCTTAGGTGTCTTTTGAGTGCGACGAAAGCCTTTTCGGCTTCGTCCGTCCATTCCACCACACCTTTCTTTGTGCACCCATGCAATGCTTTGAAGAAAGGAATGGATTTCTCTGCTGATTTGGCCAGATACCGGCCCAACGCTGCTAACTTTCCATTGAGGCTCTGTACGTCTTTCACCATTCGAGGTGTTTCCATTTTGAGCAGACTTTTCACCTTTTCCGGATTAGCTTGAATTCCGGACCGGGTCACCACATGCCCCAAGAACTTTCCCTGAGCTACTCCGAAGGAGCATTTCTTAGGGTTCAGTTTCATGTTAATCCTTTGTAATTGTAGCAAAGTTTCTTCAATGTCGACTATCAAATCTTCGTCCGTCTTGCTTTTGATGACCATGTCATCCACATATACCTCTAGGTTTCGACCAATCAGCTTGCGGAATGCTTTGTCTACGAGACGTTGGTACGTGGCCCCCGCATTACGGAGCCCGAACGGCATTTTAACATAACAGAAAGTTCCTCTTTCCGTATGAAATGAAGTTTTCTCTTCATCTTCCTTGGCCATCTGTACCTGATGGTACCCCTTATACGCATTCAAATATGACTTCCACCTGTATCCCCCCAATGCTTCGATTTTTTGTTCTATCTCCGGAAGGGGATAGCTATCTTTTGGACATGCCTTATTCAGATCTTTAAAATCGACGCACATACGCATCGATCCGTCACCTTTTTTTACCAACACTGGGTTAGCGATCCATTCGGGGTATTGTGCACTCCGTAACACCCCTGCAGATACCAGATCGCTAACCTCTTTGTTTACCACCTCGTTTCTTTCTTTTGCCATGACCCGCTTTGACTGCTTGACGAGACGGAAAGTTGGATTCGCATTCAAACGGTGTTCCGACACCTCCCTCGAGACACCTGTCATGTCACTAGGCTCCCAGGCGAATACCTCTTTATGCTTCTTTAACAGGGCTTCTAATTTTCCCCTTGATTCTTTTGGCAGACTTCCCCCAATTCGAACTGTCATCTCCGGATGCTCTTGGTTGATTACCACCTGTACCTCTTCTGCCTCCGTCTAACCATCGTGATGCACTGCGATACTGCATTCGGATGTGGGCATCATCATCCCCCGAATGGTAATGACCCCGTATTCAGAAGGGAATTTGAGGACTCCATGTATAGTTGACGGGATGGCTTGCAGCTGCCACAGTCCGGTTCTTCCTAATATGGCATTGTATCTTGACGGTGCGTCGACCACAATGAATTCTGTCACTATCGTCCGGCTATGGTTCGTGCTCCCGTCCGCTAGGACTAGTGGTAAGTGTATCTTTCCTCTAGGGAGCACATACTATCTTGAAAACCCGATGACCGGAGCCTTGGACGGCTCCAAGAAAGCTTGTACTTCGCTAGGAAATTTTTCGAAACAGTGGCAGTACATTATGTTTGCGGAACTTCCGGTGTCTACGTATATGCGCCGGACCATGACTCTAGCAATTGCTCCGGATATGACCAAAGGCTCCGTTCCTACATAGCCTTCCGGAGAAGGTTCGTTATCTCCGAACGTTATCTCCGGATCTCTTTTTTTCTTTCGGGATAGGCAGAGTGCGAGATTTCCTTTCGGAGAATTTTCCTCCAACACAAAAATCTCTGTATCATAGACCACGGCTTTATTCTTTGCCGGTGGTCCATTCTGCGGAGCTTCCGGCTTCGGCCTCCCCTTTGTTTCCTTATCTCTCTTGAAACTTCCGCATGCTGCCGTCGCATGACCCATGATTTTATGGAACTCACAGTAAGCGTTTGGGTCTCGAGGGTATCGCTTTCGGAGTGGCCTTCCTTCTCCCGACTCTCTTGCTTCACCGGTCGAAAATACCTCCGAGCGATAAGGTTCGTACCTGTTGTTCTGAAATCTACCCCCGCTTCCCCTTCCCTTAAAAGAAGGTCTGTGTGAGTAACTGGGACTGCTCATAATTCTGCCCCGCTCATTCGCACGCTGCGAGCTGCTTGTGGAGCCTCATTTCTTTTCTTGAGCCTCGAAACCTCGAAACGCAGCTTTTCCGCACTCTCCTCTTCTTGCTTTAACACTTTATTAACCATGCGGATCATGTCGTCCGCTTTGCAGAAATTTCTTTTTGACAGCTCTCTGAAAAGTTCTCCTTCTCTCAACCCGTACGTGAAGGCTGCAATTATGAGCGAATCCTCCCTGACCGGCATCTTACGACTCTGCTCGTTGAAACGTTTGAAATATGATTTGTTTGATTCTCCTTCCCGTTGTCGGCACGCCATGATGGATTGCGATTTCTGTTGATATTTTTTCTGCTGTATGAAGCTATGACTAAATTGAGCAACCAGTTCCTCAAAACTAGATACGCTCTTCTGGGGGAGACTGGACAACCAATAACGGGCTGATCCTTCCAACGTACCGGCAAAATATAGGCACCATAGCCGGGGGTCCATCGGAATCATTCGGACAGCCCACCGAAAGCTGGCTACATGATCATCTGGATCACCTGTACCATCATTTGCCTTGACGCGAGGTCCTTTGAGCCCGGCCGGGATGAGCGCCTCATTGATTTCGTCTGTGAATGGGGATCTAAAATCCTTTCCTCCGGACACTCTCCGGGCCCGCATCGTCCTTCTCTCTTCTGTCTCCGGACGAGTTTCTTCTCGGGCAACCTCACGATAAATCGGTTGAGGTTGGGTTCGGGGTGGCTCCTCCACGTATACATCTTCAGCCGGCTCGCTTTCATCACTGGAATAGGTCAGGACCTTTTCTACCCCGGACCTCTCTTTCCCCACTTTTCGCGTACTCTTTTCCATCTCCCTCATTTTCATAAACTTCCGGAAGAGCTCGAATTCTTTCAGTTCTTCTGGTGTTGGGTCTCCCTTGCCTTCTTCTCCGGGAGGGGGGCACGTCATTACACTCAACGGAGCGGATGATGGCCCTGGGGTGGCCGAACTTTCTACCATCACTCTGGGCGGCATCGGTGTTGTTTGAGAGGGGAACTTCCCCTCTGTCGTCGATTCCTGGACCATTTTGTTCAAGGTCCCACGGATGGCGCCAAATGTTGCTTCCTGTATTCGCACTCTCCGAATGGGTAAGCGTCCTGCAATCAGGGAACAGATCTACGTCAAGTGACCACCGGGATGAAATCCCGGGCGGACCCTCCGAAGATTAAGTCAGTATGTATATAGACGTGAGGTCGTGATGAGTGTAATAAATGCTATGAGTAATAAATGCGAGGAAGAGATGGAATGAATGTTCTTACCGGAGTGAAGCCATATTTATGGACGGACGGGAAAAAGGCGGGAAGAACGGGTTCTTCCTTCGGTCCGACGCACCCCGTGGTCCATGGGATACTAGTCTCAGACGGATGCCTTTATCCATCGTGTCGGAGGGTGTTCCTCTGCAGGAGCCGTCTTCGGGCTCTGTTCGCATTTAATGCGTTCCCTGAAATCCGATCGATGCAGCTTATCGCGAACTCCCTTCCTACTCGCATACTTCGCGATCGCTAACTGGTCGTGAACTACTTCATGCCCGATGGTCCATTTTTCTGTCGACAGTTCCCGATCAGGAACCATAGTTCGCGGCGCGAACTCCCCTATGCAGCAGGGCTGCATTTTTCGGTTGTCCAAATGTTTCGTCCATAACTTCCCCATACGGTGTCCAAATGACACGAAACCAATTTCTACGTGTTTTATATGATTTATCAATAATTATCATATTTTTATACAATTTATTTATTTATAAATTTCTGGTCGTTACAGGTGTGAAATTGACAAATGTGTGTTCTTCCTCTTCATAATCGTCTCCTCCATTTTTAAAAAATTATTGTTGTATTTAAACTTTCTTTTAAAATTAGCGACATTGAATGTTTAACAAGTGATTTTAGAATTATGGTTTAATTGGGGAAGAACACATAAATGAGAGAGATGATGCAAGGGTAATTTGGGTAAATAGACAAAAACATCGTCAGTTAACGGCTAAAAATAGACGGAAGAACAAATATGCAGAATTTTAAAAACCTCAACGACAAAAAAATAGAAGAAAAAAGTTTAGGGACAAAAACCCCGAATCCGGAAAACCTCAGGGACAAAACGTGTTATTTACCCTAGTTTTTTTACAAACAACAATTAAATTACAGAATGAGAACCTTAGCAAGATGCTAAGGTGGGTCTAGATAACGCTAATGGATTAATATAACATAGTAGTTTTTAACCCCGCGCGATGCCGTGGAGATTTTTATTTGATACTCAAAAGATTGTTTATTTTTATTCGTACAACATCCTAAATATATTTTTATATGAAAAAAAACAAAATACACGTTCAATGAAATTTCATTTCCAAGATATTTGTAACAACGTAACAATATTTGCATATTTTATCTGAATTATGTTATTTAAAACAAAAGGTAATACCTTTTTTTAGGTAGAATGCTTTGGTCTATTTGGATACTATTAGTTTACATATTCTTAATAATAATGATTGTATTTGATAATTGTAAGTTTATAATTATCTTTACACTTATAAGTGTATTACTATTATATGGTAATTGATTAATATAATAAAAACTTTCATACAATGTTTAGAGCATTAGGTGTGGTCACTCAAGTCGGAGTGCCACCTATGCGTCACCTATGCGCCACATCATTATTTCACATTTCACATTCAAAACCCCTAAATACCCCCTCTACCATCACTAACCAATAATATTCTTGGGGACCCACCAAATTACCTCTCACTCATAAAATACCCTTAAAAAATACCCTTATCTCTCCTCCCATTGGTCCCAAAACACTCTCTCTCCTCCCATTGGTGCGTTGCTTAAGTCGGCCATCCGACGTGGGGTGGGGTTTGGCTTGGCGGGCGGGCGGTGTGGTGGCTAGAGTCGAAAGCTGAGGTGGCGTCCGACTTGGGGTGGGGTTCGTTACCGCACCTTATGTTCTTATAAGCATGATGGTTTAGAAACTAATAAATTCTTACATCTTTTACATTTATAATTGTAAACATTTTAAATGATACAAATAGTTAAAAGAGAAAGTAAACCTTACATCTTAAAATGAATATTTATAATTCGCAAGAAGTGAAAGTAAAAATGTTGGCTATTAAAAAAAATGAGGTGTGTGCCACTATTCATGCAAGTTGGGAAATGTATATTATATGATATGTTTTTTGAACAGAAATACATGGCATGTCATTTATGGTTTATGTTGAATAGTAATTATATATACTTATCTAGATATCTTCCCCTATATATGGAGCTACATATGAATTTAGTTTGACACCTCACCCGTTTCAAGCTATTTGATTGGCTGATAATGCCACGTATAATTCACTGGTTGGCCAACGTTTTCCTCACAAAATTCCGTAGATAACATATGATTCCGTTATTTCTATGCGAATTTATAGGGGGCGAGATCTTCCATCTTCAATCCCTTTGTCACGATCCAATCTTCAATCGGCTGCTTCTCAATCGATCGCTGGTTCGTCAATCATTCCTCAGTCGCCTGCTTCCTCAATCCATCGCTGCTTCCTCAATCGATCGATGCTTTCTCGATCAATCTGGTTCCATCGTAGGTATTGTTTTTTCTTGTAATCGTCTAGATCGTAGTTTCTCTTTATGATTAATTGAATTGAATTTAGTAAAATTGTTTTGTTTATTAATCGACTATACATTTGTGAGATACTTTCAAGATCTATAGTGAAAAAGGGGTTGCACAGAATGAAATGACTATCATCAGATGGGTGTTTTTCACCAATACCTTTGATCTACGTGGCACCAGTTCATTAGCTTATTTGTTCAACTGATTATTGGGTTTCAATTATTATTCAAGAATTTTGAGCATGATTGATCTTTTGTGTTTGGTGTTCATGTTGTTCTTCAAGTACAGATAGAGGATTAATAATTTTTTGGATTATGCTACTAGGAAATATGTATTGGTGAGTAATAATTACACTTCAATTCATGACTTATATTATACTCTGTTTTTTTCCCTTTTAGATTCATAGTTTCTGATTTAAGAGTTAATAATTCTATTATGAATTTATGATTATTGATGATTAGTAATTATTAATATTTTGTTTTTCAAAAAACGTAAATCTGGATTCTGAAAAGAGTTGGTAAACTTCTACCGATCATGATTTAATTCATCTTTTTATGCAGATAACCGATTTTCACTATAAAAAAATCCAATCTTGATAAACAATTCTTGATCATTTAGGAATGGTGCACGAAATGGAAGATGAACACGTTGAAGATATGGAAGTTGAAGTTTTATCTTCAACGTGACCTGAAGATATTGATGAACCTGGAAACGATCCAAAATTTAATCTAGAAAAACCGGGAATTCATGACAATATATTATTTTAGAATTTATATATTATTTTAATGTTTTTTTTTGTATTTCAGGCTGTTTATATATTATTTTAATTTTTTTTTGTGGAAGACTTAGGATTATGATTTCCCATTTTTCAGATTTTTTTGGGATTTTTCTGAATTTTTTCGGATTTTTCTGATTTTTTTCTTGAAAACGGACCGAATGGGTTTTTTCTGGACTGTTTGGTCAGTTTTAGACAGTTGGAGTGGATTTTTGAAGCTAAATTTTTTTGTGGGCCTTAGTTGCATAAATTCCCATTTTTCGGGAGTTTCTGGGATTTTTCCGATTTTTTTCTGCTGCTGTTGCTGTTTGGTGCATATTTTCAGTTTAAAAAGGCAGCAGAAGGGCAGATTCGCTTCCAGTGGGTAGATTATCTTGAAAATTAATGAGCTGATTGGAACTATTATTTCAGAATTTTGGAGAATTTATGGGATTTTTCTAATTTTTTTTAAGTGGAGTTGGCCTATCGGGTAACTTTTCTTCTTTTTGGGGTGGTTTTGGTTTGGGTCAAAATTGGTGTTATAAGGGGGTGTTGGGAGGTTTAGTTGCTATAATTATAGTAGGCATTAAATGGTGTTATAAGGTGGCACTAAATCTTTGCACACACGCACTGACATCCCTTTTAGTTTCTAATCATAGCTATAGGTTAGATTTGGGGAATTTTGATGAAATGCAGGAGTGTTGCATACGAATTTGTAGCCCAAAAGTAGAAGGAGTTTTAACCCATCTTGACCTGCATGCTTTCTTTCATATTATATTGCAGGTCCTTTGTTTCCAGTCCGACTTTGTTTATATTTTATATTTATACTTATGGGTTGAAATGGGTTGGGTTGGAGTAGGATGGTGGTGTATGGGTAGACTAAATACTATGGTTAACTTAGTGCATAAATTATTGGAGCAGGTGGCACACATCTTTTGCACCACACTCACTGACTCCCCTTTTAGGTGTTAACCATAGTGATAGTTTAGGCTTGGATTTACTATGGATATGCATGAGTTTTGCATACTAATTTGTAGCATCACTTTTTGCTGACAAAACTTCAGCAGTTGTGGGCAACAGGTTAAGGAAGAAAACATTTCATTTGTATGGGTTGAAGTGTAAGAAAATGTTTTTTAGTTGGACATAAAAAAAAGTTGTAATTTTTATGGTTATGTGTGAGTGTGAGTAGGTAGAGATTCAATCTGGTAGGCCCCACCAAATTCGAATCCATCTTTCCTTCGTTGGACATCCTTTGATAGGTAATGTTTTTGAGATTTTAGTTATATATTTAATTTATGGATTTATCAATTATTGAGAGATGAAATAATATAGGTAAAAAGAGATTATCAAATTTTGTACAAACTCATCATTACAGCTATCGATTTTTACGTCATTTTTAAAATTATTAATATTTGTTGGTATTTTTCTATAATATAAATCTTGAAGCATGCCCGCCCAGTCGGGCGGGCTATGAAGCTAGTATTGTATATATAGTGTAGTGTTCCCTTGAGAAGATTGAAGGAAGTGTTTGGGAAAGTAGTTAGTCATGAGTAATCGGCTTAAGTGGAAGGTAGACAAATTTTGAACGGCCCCCTAATTATTATGAATGAAGTTTGTGAGAGGTAAAAAAACTAAATCCAAAGTATTGTTATTTACAGTCGATTTTGACAAAGCATTCGATTCAATTAGTTGAAATTATTTGGAAACTATCCTAGATCAAATGCAATTTTCTAAAAAAATGGAGTTCATGGATTATGGGGTGTCTTGGATCAGCACGTGCGTCTCTACTGGTGAATGGTTCTCCTACTGAAGAATTTTACTAGTGAATGGTCTTAGGACATCTATACTGTAATTAATAGTCTAGGGACTAGTTTTGACAATATTAGAAACAATTAAACTAGTGGTTAGAATAACCATGGACAATTAATGATTAGGTATAAATAGATCAAGGTTAATCACTAATTGTAAATTTTCACACTTAATTGAATTTACTCTTTTGGAAAATTCTCTCTTACTTCTCTCTACTTTCTCTCACTAAAAACATATTTCTCACATATTAGATCTCAAAGTCATATTGAGTCAATGGATTGATGCTAAATCAAAGAATCACAAGATTCTCCTATTGAGGAAATATCCCCTTTCCACTTTATTATCACCATAAAGAGCCTTTATATTGAGCTATGTGTAAGAAATTCTGAGCCGTATAAATCTCTCTAATAACGGGTCTTTTTGACCGACATAAATCTACCCTAATCTTCCCAATAACGGTCCTTTTTTTAGCGGCAAAAATCTTCCCTGTTCTTTTCTCTAGCGTCTTGCTAGACGATTTAATTGATTTTGCCATTAAAAAAAACCCCTAATATCTTCTAACTTTTTAATAACACTTTTAAATTGATATATATGATAATCGTTTCTTCCATATTAATTGGATGTCATAGTTCCGTAGCAAATTAACATTTTGATTCCTTCCTGGATGATAGGAGAGGATCTGTATGATTCGATGATTCGGGTTCATCTGTAACGTCCAAAACTGCATCCATCGACATCGATAACTTGTTGTTCTCTTTTGCCTGCCCCCATATCACGGTATAAAATCCAGTAGCAACTATTGTAGCTCCAACGGCACTACATATATGTACCAATTCAAGATTCAAGAACAAGCCCCAAATAGGATCATATGAATATATAAAGTATGTCACAAGATTCAAATTCAAATTTTGTGATAATAAAGATTAATGATATACCTTCCTAAATGAAGCGAATCACCAAGAAATGTGACACCCAAAATGACCGCGATAACTATTGAGAGGGGTGTGAACATGGTCACAAAAACTGGACCTTTCTTTTCCAAACACCAAGTAACAATGGTACTTCGAAATGCAGTGGAATATGTCGCCTTCCAATAGAACAAGCTAACATAATCAGGACTTATTTTAACACATGTTAAATTACTAATTATATTTACGAGGATTAGTATACATGCCAATAATTTATGCCTAATTCATATGGCTACTAACAAGATCATGACATGTGTCATTTGTCTTTCTTACTCTTTATCTATACCTTCATCTTGACATATGTCATCGTCTTATTAGTATGCATGAAATGTGGGCATAACTTTATTCACAAATATCATTTTCCTATACTAACTTACCCCACAAACAATAGCAGCCATTTCAATTCCGGTATGCAACACCCACGCACTTGGATCTCGTTCTAGGAAAAGAGCCAGAGCTATACAACTTAACGTACCAAAAAGGCAGTAGAAAAAGACAATGGTGTGTTGATCAGGGTATTCTCTAGCTGTTACTGACTGAAATATAAATTAATAAAATTTAATAGCTAGAAATTAATGACTAGTCCAAAGTTTAATTATGGGAGTGTAGGGAGCTCTTACTTGTAAAACATTCCATACAGAAGCAAAGGTTCCCGCAACAACAAGAATCAGACCTCCAAATATCCAATCCGATGGTTGTGACAAAAGAAGTTGATTATTAGGTGAATCGGGAGACAGAATTGTGTGAAAAATTTCAGGGCCTTGATAAAATGTGAGCACCATTGCTCCTGATATTGCTATCATTGTACCCAATAACTTTGCTAGACTGCTTGAACTTTTTATGACTATTTTCTCTATCCTAAAACACATATACAACAATTTGACGGAAGTAAAGTTGGCAATTTCGACCCATTTACATGTGAATGGTTTGATTAGAGTAAAAAATGTATAAGAACACTGGCTAAATGGTTGGCATTTCTTGAAAGTTGTGCAAAGTGTATTTTATTAAAGACCAGATAATTATTGATATATTATATTTTTGTAATCATATTTAACACACTAGCACTACCTGAAAATGACAGCAAGCAAGAATGTGTTCCCTGGAAGCATGTTCATGATCGCACTTGCCAAGGTTGGAGAGCTATAGCTTACACCTTCGTACACAAGTAAGTGAAAAATACAAAGCCTACACAAACACCACATATTTGTAAAGTTTGTTAGAATTAAAAACTTCATAACATCAAAAACCTCACAATTAGCTCATTTTCTTACCCTAAAAGGCCGAGGATGAAGAACCTAAAAAGAAGATGCAAAGTGAGTGGAGGACGTTCAACGTTTCTGTACAAACAAAAATTTAGGGTGATTTTAAAAAATAGACATAGTAAAAAGTAAAAACCAAAACTTTCAAAAAAAAACTTTGTTTTCAAATCGTATTAAAAATAGACTGTGGGACTTGTGCGACTCCATACAAATTTGACAAGTATTTTTTGGTCGCACAAAAATATTGTGTGGTTGTATACGAGTCGCACAAAAAAAACATCTGGTTCGCACAATTTTTTTTACCTAGCACATGAAGTCGCACCAAAAACATTAGAGAGCACGACCTATTTAGGGAAAATTAAGTCGCAAAAGTATATTTTGGGAAATGGTATGTTTTTACATATTTGTTTAATTTGTGTGTCTATTTCGGTAAATATTATAATTGAAGGTGTAGAAACGAAATAAACATATATAGAGGGGTGGTACATATGCAAACCTGAAGATATGAATAATGAAAAATGGCAGAAGGATCAACGTCCCAAGGGCGTTATGGTACACAATATAGACGATACTTTCCATACCACCATTCATTGCTGCTTTGACTATAGTCAACATTGCAATATCCAAGCATGAAATTATCAACATCACAACAAACGGCAGCACATCGTCTTTCCATGACCACATCTTACTTCTTTTCAGCGCTTTATTTTTTTCGTCGCCAAATATCGTTTATCCTGGTACAAGTGTTGCATTCAAAAAATGGGTAATTTTTGTCGACTTGTATCTCATTTCCTTGGGATTCCAAATACATCTTTACAGCTATTGCATTATTGATAATATAGCATGACTTTCAACATGTGGCAAATTATTAATACAAAATTAACAAAGGTAAATTGTTTGTTTCTGTAATGGTTGAAACTTGAAAGCATCCAATAACCGGCGCAAATATAGTAAAAAAAAGGCAAAATAAACTCTCTCGACTGAAAAGGGTAAATAATTCAATTTGATTCGGAAAATGAGTGCGTATATTATATAATTTTGTTTTCTTTTTAAAATTAAGACACACAAGTTTTGATATTCTTTTTGATATTCCAATCTACCCATTTTAAAGAGACATATTTTTTCGTATTATTAATCCAAAGAAAAGACATGAATTTAACGTCATCCTCTAGCAAATCTTTCGAAGGCTTATTGGCTTGGAAATGCAGCCCAGCGAAAGGCCCATCTCGTATAGCAGAATGCATGAAGGTCATCAAAACAGGCCCATGGATATTATTTAGAAATTAACGAGAAGCCCAGGCCCATTAGGATGAGTGACTTCAGAAGAAATAGCCTGCTCTGTGGACGAGTTCGATTAAAATTCTGGGATATACGCTGCCTAATTAATAAATAGAAAATGAAGTCAACCTTCTTCCTAGTTAATTTCTTTTAGACTCACTTTATTAATTGTTAAAAATACTTCAGTCATACCCGAGCTTAAATTAAAAAGATATAGCAAGATAATAGTATTTTGTACTCTTAAAAAAGATACTTCTATATAAAATTAAAACTAACTTTTTTAAAACTAACTTTGGAAGGAGACATAGAAGAGGTACACAAGTAGCAATTTAGTCACAGACTGTAATCGAATATCACCTCCAACATCCCTGTACACGTTGGTCCCGATAGTTTTAGAATACTTAGGAGAATCTAATCTGAAAACCACGTTTATTCTAAAGATATCATCGATTTGATCTTTAATCCCGGTTAAACACGAGAACACAAACGTGGTTTTATAGTTGTCAAACATATTCATGTGTTTGTAGATACCATTCAACATAATTTTGATAACGGGTAAGTGTTTAATATAATTTCAAATATTTTAAGTGAGCGAGTGTTATTGTAAATTTTTATTTTATTTTTTTGCTTTTCAGTTTTGGAGTGAGAATAAAACATGATGATATTTTTTTTTATCGAACGAATGATCTTAGAGCACAAGGTGTGGTGGTGGTGTTATAGCTTAGTTATAGCTTTTTTTGGACTATAATATGGCTATAACTAAAACACAAAGTTATGACTCCTTGGTGTTATAACTATAACTATGTTATAGGGGGCCCATTTGTATTTTATATTTTTTAAACACATAAAAAAAATTAAAAATAAAAGATAATATAAAACATACATTAAAATAGAACATACATTAAAATTAAAATTAAAATACATAAAAAAAAAATACATAAAAAAATACATAAAAAAATAAAATAAAAATCATGCGTCTTGAGCATCACGTTCCAATTTAAGTTGCCAAAGATGTTCGACTATATCACGGCGAAGGTCGTTGTGTACAACTTTATCCCTTAATTCTTTGTATTTCTTGCGGTGAACGTCGCATCTCTCGACCCAGGTGCGCTGCAAATTTTGCTGCGGACTGACATACAATTCGTTAAATTCGTTTATTGCAAATTCTTGATCTTTTAATATCATGTTATGCAATAGTATGCAGCAGTACATGATTCTTCGAATTTTGTTGACCGAATAAGCTCGTGCGGGATGTTGAATAATACCCCAACGACCTTGAAGGACCCCAAAAGCTCGTTCAACATCCTTTCGTGCACTTTCTTGAGCCTTTTTAAAATTCAAATCTTTTGGGTTTCTAGCAACCGAGTAAGTTTTAACGAAGGTGGACCAAGTTGGATAAATCACGTCCGCTATGTAATAACCTTTGGCGTATGTTTTCTCGTTCACCGTAAACGGAACCTCGGGAGCGACTCCGTCTATGAGGTCATCAAATAAATTTGAATGACTAAGAACATTCAAAACGTTATTTGAACCCGCTACCCCAAAAAAAGCATGCGAAATCCACAAATCTTGAGACGCAACGGCTTCTAGCATAAGTGTCGGGTACTTATGATCACCTCTCTTGTATTGCCATTTCAACGCAGTCGGACATTTTATCCATTCCCAATGCATACAATCTATGCTACCGAGCATACCCGGGAACCCATGATAACTTTCGTGTTTTGCATATAAAGTGTTGATATCTTCAAGAGTGGGTTTTCTTAAAAACTCTTCCGAGAATAAATCCCATATACATTTTGTAAAATTATCCAAACATTCACGACTACAACGTTCACCAATTTGAAGGTATTCGTCAAAAGCATCCGGGGTTGACCCATATGCTAGTTGACGTATGGCAGACGTGCATTTCATTATAGGACTAATGCTCATCATACCTCTACAGTCGGGTCGTTGTTTAAAAAACAAAAAATGCGCAGGAATAGGTTCTATGTTATAGTTGGTAATACCTTCAACTATAGAAAGAAATAGGACGGAGCTCATACGGTAGCGGCGTCTAAAATATCGTTCGTGGTATTTCGGGGCAGGGCCAAAATAATCTTCCATTAGACGTTGTTCAGTACCAACTCGATCTCGCTTGATATATTTTTTCTAACTTTGGGTTCGCCATCCGCACACAAGGTTTGATAGTAGTTATTCCATTCGTTGAACCTTGTCAAATTTTGTAGTTTTTCATCACTCGATGATGAACTCGAATCAGAAGAATCACTATACGTTGAAGAACTCATTGTGAAAGTGAAAATATGAAAAAAGATGTGAGTTGTTTGGGATAAATGGTTGTGTATTTATAGAAGGAAAAAAATTGTTTAAAAAAAAGTTTTTTTTTTAAATATACTAGCCGTTGAACGGTTTTATAGCCGTTTGAATTGCTCGATCGTTCCACCCACCCCCTTTAACGACTCGTTAATGTCTCGACGGTCGCCGGATAACCAACGAACGGCGCACCCCACGGTGTGGGTTTGGCGCCGTTATTGGGTGTTTAACGGCAAAATAACGGGCCATACCCCGTGCTCTTAATGATGATTCCGATGTTAATTCGTTGGCGCGAAGGGAGAAATTGAGCAGCACACGGTTTTTGATAGCGAGTTGCAGTACTGTGGTCTGTGATTCTCTGAGTATATATATCTAGAAAAACACAAACTTTGTATGATAGGTTTACGATGGTGCAGTACTGCAGTCACGATTTTTGGTGCGTATATAGTTTAATAGTGCGAATTTAATTTAATGGTGCAAATATATTTAAGCAATTTTAATTTATGCATATAATGGGTTTTTTAATTGTGAAAATTTATGCATAATGGTGCAACTTGTATTCAATGGTGCCAAAGTTTAACGGTGCGTTTGTATGTTCAATTGTGCAATGTTAATGATGCGGTGATTCTTTAACGGTGCGAGTGTTTAATAATGTATTGTGTTGGGTGTTAATGATTCCATGGTTTTTTAATGGTGCGCATCTTTAATTGTACGGTTGCGTCTTTAAATGATTCGATATTACTTGATGCGGTGTTTTACACGCACAAAAATATTGTTTTAACAACATTAACAAAGCTTTTTTGTGTTAGTGAAACATAATTTTCATAAAATTATGAACTAAACTTTATAGATTGAAATAAACCTTAAACAAACTATATATAAGACCTAGATTTTCAAAATGGACCAAAAAAAGATAAAAGGGCCGTAAATTTATCCTAAAACAAAATTTAAAAATTAAACAAGAAGTAAAGTAAAATAGAAATAACTCTAAAATACAACTTTTTTAGAACAAAAGTTATACTCATTTTAATGCATCTTTTATCTTTACATTGTCTTAGATTTCAAATAATAAAAGATTCTGTTTCTTTACATTTGAATTTGTATAATTTCGTCGGTTTGTCTCTTCCGCTGGTGCCACGTTTATTTCCTATCTTGTTTTTTGGTGTTTCACTGCATGCCACCTCTAAAATAGTGTTAGATTTTTTAAATTGTCGAATATATTTTTAAAAAATAATGGTATTGAGTCATATTATTTATGTCTATTTATAGTTCTACTCATTAGATGAAGACATGTGTCAACATTAAAGAATAATATTCAAAGAGAATCAGTGGACTACACATGTCATCCTATCAAATGAGTAAGATTATGAATAGGAACAAATGATATGACTAAATATCAATTCTCTATTTTCAACAAAGACAAAAGATCAACATATTTTCTTATGCTGGTCGGTATGGGACCAAATAGAAGAGCATGGTGATGATGTGTCATTACCTCCACACAGTTATAAAAGTTTGAATACCACCCCCTCCACATGTGGAGGCAAGGTGTGACGAAGCCATGGCCACGACCGCTAGAAGGCCCGGTAATGGGCTCTCAAAAATCTCAAACTTCAATTCAATGTATTTTTGTGGGGCCTTAATTTCTCACATGTGGGAGTGTGTGGTGATGTGATGGATATTTCCTATATGGTGACGTGATATGGTTGCTTAGGTGGCATCTAATGTCAAAAACATTTGGTGTGACCGATGATACACAAACCCACAAACCCACAAACCCACCAGCCTTATTAGGGATGCAAATTTGACCCGCGGGATCGGGTACCCGCGAGTTTTACGGGGCGGGTATTACCAGTCTAAACGGGTAACGGGTGGGGGATGAGTTTAAATTTCATACATGAGAGCGGGTACGGGTCGGGTACGGGTTTTATAATACCCGCACCGTTTATACCCGACCCGGATATTTATATTAATGTGTAATTTTTTTAATACAAGTTTAGCCCACTAGTTACTACCCAAACTTAGCCAAACTCTTAATCTCTCTTTAGCCCAATCTAAAACTGGTTAAAATTTGGTCCGTCTCCCGTTAGTCTATTACGTATTGAATGAAATAAGCATGAACGAACTAAGCGTATTAAATGTTTTAGCTATTTTGTTTAATTTTTTATTGAACGGGTACCCATCGAGTTACCCATACCCGGCGGGGTTTTTCTACCCCGAACCCGACGGGGATTTGACCGGGCACGGGGCGGTACGGGTATAGGAATAGCGGGTCGGGTGCGAGTATGGGTTTTAAAATACCTGCTATTATCCGTACCCGTCTGCATCTCTAAACCTTATTCTGCTTTTGGAGCCTCGTCTTCCCAAATTGGTTGTTATCTTCGTCTTTTGCGGTCACTGTACTCTATTACGTGTCAACACTCAACAGCCCTTTAATTTGCCATCTCCAATTTCATTCTAATCGAGAATATTTTATTGGTCTAATAATATTTGATGTCAAATTAAATTGTGTGGTATCACAAATTCTGTTTTTGATTTGTTCCAACTTGACATGAAAATCATCATCCCAATCCACCCGGTCTAATAATATCATTTGTAGATATGGATACAAATTTTTATTCATAAAAATATTCTTTTTACATAAATGAAGAAGAGGAAGGCAAATGAGCAACAACTGACGTTAACCACTTTTGAAGTATAAAACTAATTCTTTTGAAAATATTCGTGCATCTAGTTATCATAACATTAATATGCACAACACGTTGAACTCTCTAGAGAAGATCCACCACACCAGGTGCAATGAAATTAAATGTATCAAACGCGAAAGGGATAAACACTTGTTGATTTACAATGCATGTTTTCTCGTATTTTGTCACTTTGCACGAGGCGAATTTAAAAGCAACGTGTTCCACCATAAAACCCCGACTACTCAGACTCATGAGAGAAGAAACTCCGGTTAGATCCAGACACACAACCCATTCAAAAACCAAAATGTGAGTAGGTATAAGTGTGGATCTTCTATGAACAAATTAGTAAAAAAGTTCACATGTATTTCTCTTTTGGCGGAGATCTCGGACACGTCTACATATGTCAAAAGGATGTCCCTAGCCATATCATGTCGGTATTTGAAGCCCGAGAGCTATTTACAATGATATTTAAACAATCTACTACCTCCGTTTCAAAATAAGTTATACATTTTGAGTTTCATGTTTTTTGAGGCAAACGATTGTGATAAAGTTTAAACTAGAGTAAATTGGATAGTTGGTGAGTGATGAATCCCACATATTATGATTAAAATTGGTTTAATGATGTTTAAAACTTAAAAGTAATAGTAAGGATAAATGAGTAATTTTACTTTATTAAAAGACATAGTTAGTGTATATAGATTCTACTATTTTTTACCAAAGTATATAACTTATTTTGGAAGACCCTAAAAGAAAAAATGTATCACTTATTTTGAAACAGAGGAGGTAATATTAATTCACACATGTGTCGAAAAAGACTTATGTTGGGATATAAATCAGATATAACATTCTATTACTGATGCTGCAGTTAGTACTGATCAATGAAGTATTGAAGTTAGTACTAATGGGGCAGAAACACTAGTTACTACTGACGATGCTAAACTTGGATTTACTACTGATGATCAAGAATTACTACTGATGTTATTTATGGTGCTGATCAAGTCCGAGATTCTAGTATAGTTTGTTATAGAATGTATATCTTTATGAATTTCAATTGTAATCGAATCCGAGAATAACTAAGTTAATGTTTTAGGCTTCAAGGACTATTATATATAGTTCCTTATGAATTGTAAACATACGTGTGTATTGTTCAAACATATCAATATACATTGAAGCTTTTTGTGATTACTGTGTTCTTATTCGCATTCGCATTCATTAACAGTATTCATTGTTCTTAATCAATTAACCTAAGTGTTGATCCGCTGCAACTTCTTATTGTTAGTAGATCTTAGAATAATTAATCTGTCTGGGTTAATCGATCCTGACAAGTGGTATCAGAGCTTTACGGTTCTAGATCTACAAATTAAGAACAACACAAAGTTTCATACTTTCGAACTCAAAATTGTTAATCATGTCTGATAACAATGAAAGCACTCAGGCTAACAAAATTCCCATTCTCACTCCCAACAACTTTGGGATGTGGAAAAACAGAATCAAGCAATACATGCTTATTACTGATTATTCCATGTGGGAAGTTGTTGTTGAAGGCAACAAAACCGTCCAGACTCAAGCTGCAAGTTCAGCAACTGAAGCAGACAAACTTAAATGTGAAAAAGAGAAAAAAGACAGAGGAATCGAACTCAAAGCCTTAAGTACTCTTTTGCTTGCCATTCACAATGATTATCAACATCTCTTTGTTGAATATGATGATGCAAAGAAACTATGGCAGGCTCTGGAAAAGAGGTTTATTGGTACAAAAAGCACCAAAAGAAACATGAAGTCTGTCCTGAAGCAAGACTTTGAAAACTTCAAAGGCCAAAAGAATGAATCTCTATCACAAGTATTTGATAGGTTCAACAAACTTATTGGTGAACTGAACCAAGTTGGTGTTAAACCAGACAATGATGATGTAAACAGGGAGTTTCTCAGATCTCTTGGTGAAGAATGGTCTATGTATACAATTATATACAGACAAAGAGATGCTTTAGAAGAAAAAGAGCTGGACGAACTCTACAATGAATTAAGGGTGTTTGAATCTGAGGTAAGTTCTAAAACTCCCAATTTACCTTCAAACAATGCTGCTTTTGTGTCTAGTACAGGAACAGGTCAGGACAATGTAAAGATTGTAGGAGGTAAAGATACAGCAAGAGAATCCTTATTTACTAGTCATGTGTATACTGCATTGATTAGTGAAGATCTGGAACAACTCAATCCTGATGATCTGGAAGAGATGGACATCAAATGGCAGATGGCTATGCTGAGTCTAAGGACAAAAAGATTTCTCAAAAGGATTGGCAGGCAAAATCTAACCTACAACAAAGGTGATCGTGTTGGATTTGACAAAACCAAAGTCAAATGCTACAACTGTCATGAACTTGGTCACTTTGCCAGAAAATGTCCTAGCAAAGATCAAAGATCAAACTACAACAAAAACAGCACCTCTAATTCAACTGCACTTGTATCTCAAGAAGGTCAAGGATATAATTGGAGCTTTCAAGCAGAGGAACATGCTCAAAATCAAGCTCTTATGGCATTCACTGATTCTACTACTGAGGTACATTCTAAATCTTGCACTCCTGAATGCATTAAAGCGTATAAAGAATTAGAAAAACTTAACAAAGAAACACTTGAAGAGATGATCTTAAAAAGAAATAGAAGAATTGAATATAATGGATGTATAGCTGATCTTGAAAATCTAATTTAATTTATAAAATAACAGATCAAAAGATAAAAGATGAACTCTTGCAAGCAACTTATGCTAAAGAATATGCTGAATTGAAATTAAAAGAAACTTTAATTAAATTAGAAGAATGTCAAATGGAATTAGAACAAAATAAACTAACTATTAAGAAATTTGAAAGAAGTTCTAAAATTATTGATGAATTAACCAGTAATCAAACCACTGAAAAGGTTGTACATGGGGTGGGATATCATGGAGTTCCACCTCCAACTAATTTTATACCTCCTCTTAAATCAAGCACAGAAAGAACATTAAATGAACTAAAAATAGAAAATCAATCTGAAACCAGTAATAAAACAATTGATTCAAATGATTCTTCTGATGATGATCAAACCACTGAGTCAACTGATACAAGTTTTCACACAACACAAAGTCAAACTGAATCCCCAAAATATAACTCAGAAAATATACCAAAAATTTTAAGAAGGGGAAATCAAAGAAACTTGAACCAGTTAAAAGAACAAAGAAAGCCTGAAGGTGCTAAGTCAACAAAATTAACATGCTTAATTTGTAACAAAGTTAACCACATAGCAAAGAATTGTCACTTTAATCCAATCAACTGCAAAGAATTTAAAGAGTTTAAAATTACTAAAGAAAAAGAGAAAGCATTAAAATTAAAACAAACTGAAGAAATAAAAGCAAAAGAAGTTAAAAAACATATGTTGAAACTCCTAAATTTGGAAGAACTGCACAGAGATTTGTGCAAAATATCAGGTATAAAAGTCCAAACAGAAGTAACTACTTCAAAAACAATGGAAAACATAATCAATTTCCTCAATATTCAAAGTTTTCAAACACCAATAGGAACTATTCCCGGTTTACTACTGCTAAAAACCCTAATTATAATGCTGTATGGTACAATTACAAAAACAGTACTGACTATGCCAAAAATTCACATTACCCAAACACTACTGGTCCATCAGTAGTAAAATACTCAAAAGCCAAACACTACGGGTATAAACCTAGGTTAGTAGTAAAACAGAACACCAGTATCAACCACCAAACTAAGAGGAAAATTCCATCTAAAACTCATTCATTTAGAAAAACTTACTCTTCAAAGGATGAACCCAAGACAAAACAAGCTTGGGTTCCCAAAATTAACTAATCCATTTACTTTATGTGCAGAGCATTCAGATCCCTGAAGAAGGTAGAACATGTCATATTGATAGTGGATGCTCTAGGCACATGACTGGAAATCTTCAAATTCTCAGAGATTTCAAGTCTTTTGAAGGTGGATATGTTGCATTTGGTGAAAATCCAAGAGGTGGGAAAATTACAGGTAAATGTACAGTATCCAATGGTAAGATTACTTTTGATGATGTATTTTATGTTGCTGAGCTTAAATATAATCTGGTTAGTGTCTCACAAGTCTGTGATAAGAAGAACAAAATTCTTTTTACAGATGTAGAGTGCATCATTCTTTCTCCTGATTTTATTATTTATGAAAAATTTGTTGTTTTAAGAACACCAAGGAGAAACAATGTGTATTGCCTGGATATAGGGGGAAAACTCATTTCTTCAAATGAGATCAACTGTTTTATATCCAAGGCAAACACAAATGAATCAGAACTCTGGCATAGAAGGATGTGTCACACAAATTTTAAAAATATGAACAATTTAGTTAAAAAAAATTTGGTAATTGGTTTACCACAAAAAGAAATTATGTGTGATCATCACTGTGTTGCATGCCTAAAAGGTAAACAACACAAAACTTCTCATAAGACCAAAGCAATTAATTTGCAGCTCTTACATTTGGACCTTTTTGGACCTACAAATGTAATGAGTATTGGAAAGAAACAATACTGCCTTGTTATTACTGATGATTTTTCCAGATATACTTGGGTTTTCTTTCTTAGGACCAAAAATGAAACAAGTGAGATTATAAAGAATCTAATTGTAAAGCTGGAAAATACAAGAGACCTCAAAGTGAAAGCAATTAGATGTGATAATGGCACAAAATTTAAAAATACTAATCTAATTGATTTTTGTGATCTTAAGGGTATTGACATGCAGTACAGCTCACCAAGAACTCCACAACAAAATGGTGTAGCTGAAAGAAGAAATAGAACCATCATTGAAGCAGCCAGATCCATGCTTGCAGATTCAAAATTACCAATAACTTTTTGGGCTGAAGCTGTTAATACTGCATGTTATGTTCAGAACAGAGTATTAATAGTTAAGCCTCACTTTAAAACACCTTATGAACTTTTCAATAAAAGAAAACCCTCTATAAGCTTTCTAAAATCATTTGGTTGTCCTTGTACTATTTTAATTACAAGAGAACAAATTGGTAAGTTTGACTGCAAAGCAGATGATGGAATATTTGTAGGATACTCAACTCAAAGCCAATCTTACAGAGTATTCAACAAACGGCTAAGGATCATTGAAGAAAGTGTTAATGTATCCTTTAAATAAAATTTGATGAATGAACAGGGAAATGGTCCAGATTGGTTATTTAACATTGATAATCTAACCAAATCTTTTGATATGAACTATGAGTTTAATACAGGAGATTCAAACAATCAAAATCAACAAGGTGGATCATCATCATTTAATGGTAGTCAAGACAAGATGAAGTATATTCTGGTTAATACTGATCCCACAGCTAATACTGAGGACAGTAGTAACTCAGATAACCCTAGTATTCCTGATACCAGTAACAACTTCAACACACAAGATACTACTGATCCCAGTAGTAACTCAGAACCACAAAATTTTGATGATGAATCAAACAATACTGATGTCAGTAACAACAATGAACCACCAGAATTTAATGAAGAAGATGTTACTACTGACACCAGTAGCAATGAAGAATCGTCTCAAAATCTAAACACTCAAGAAGAAACATGGAGAGATGCACAAATTCCTGATTCCAATGAGTCAAATCTTGATAGTCAACTAATTGTTGATAAAGTTCATGGCACCAGAACTGAAAAGAATCATCCTTTGGATCAAGTTCTCAGTGATGTGAACTCAACCATGCAGACAAGAAGCAAATTTAATTCTACTATAAATTCCAATGTTTGTAACATAAGCCTTATCTCTAATGAATGTATTTATGAATGTTTTCTGTCATAGGAGGAACCAAAGAAGATTCAACAAGCTATGAAAGACTCAAACTGGATCATAGCAATGCAAGAAGAGATTCTTCAATTCAAATTACAAGCTGTATGGACTCTTGTACCACTACCAAAAGGAAAAAGAGCCATTGGAACAAGATGGATCTTCGGACACAAGAAATATGAAAGAGGTATAGTGATCAAAAACAAAGCAAGACTTGTAGCCCAAGGATACACACAAGAAGAAGGTATAGACTATGATGAAGTGTATGCTCCAGTTGCTAGAATTGAAGCAATAAGAATATTTCTGGCATATGCTTCATACAAGAAGATCATAGTCTACCAAATGGATGTAAAAAGTGCACTCCTTTATGGGAAAATTGAAGAAGAAGTATATGTCTGTCAACCTCCAGGTTTTGAAGATCCAGAACATGATGACTATGTGTTCAAACTAGACAAAGCTTTTTATGGCCTACATCAGGCACCAAGAGCTTGGCATGACACTCCGTCATCATATTTACTGAAGAACAATTTTTAAAGAGGTGCAATTGATAAAACCTTGTTCACTAGAAAGGTCAAAGATGATATACTATTGGTACAAATATATGTAGATGATATCATCTTTGGTTCAACAAATGATCATCTGTGCAAAGAATTTGAAGAACTGATGTAGAACAAGTTCAAGATGAGCTCAATGGGTCCAATGAACTTCTTCCTTGGACTCCAAATCAATCAAAGAGCAGATGGTATTTTAATCAACCAATCAAAATATGTCAGAGATATTTTAGAGAAATTTGCAATGAAAGACTGCAAAAGTGCAAGCACACCAATGGAAACTCACAAACACCTACATCCTGATGTTGAGGGGGAGGATGTAGATGAGCACCTTTACAGATCAATGATAGGATCTTTGATGTATTTAACTGCATCAAGACCTGACATTATGTATAGTGTTTGTGTATGTTCCAGGTATCAAGCAAGACCAAAGGAATTACACTTGCAAGCAGTCAAAAGAATCTTTAGATACTTGAAAGGAAAACCTTCTCTTGGTCTATGGTATCCACATGAATCACCATTTGAACTCATAGCCTACACTGATAGTGACTATGGTGGTGAATGTCAAGATAGAAAATCTACTACTGGTGGATGTCAATTCTTTGGATCAAGATTGTGTCATGGCAATGCAAGAAACAGACAAATGTTTCAACTTCAACTGCTGAAGCAAAGTATGTAGCTGCATCTGCCTGTTGTGCTCAAGTTCTTTGGATTCAAAATCAACTTCTAAACTTTGGTATATCTATTCTTAAAACTCCTATTTTTATTGATAATCAAAGTGCTATTAGTATTGTGAATAATCCAGTAAAACATTCAAAAACAAAACACACTGAAATAAGATTTCATTTTATAAGGGATTGCAATGAAAAGAAATTAATTAAAGTAGAGAAAATTCATACTGACAATCAATTGGCAGACCTTTTTACAAAAGCATTTGATGTAGGAAGGTTCAGCTTTCTGGTTAGCAGTATTGGAATGATTTTAATAAATTAATTTCACAAAAGAAAAACATATGTAAAGTTTTGTATAATTTTTATAAGTTACAATTATGTTTTACTACTGGTTATTTACTACTACTGATCGATCGTGTGTTATTCATACAAATTTAGTACTGATAGGGTTATGAGTAGAAATTAGGTTAAGTATAGAAACAACGGTTACTACTGACGTTTCTACTACTGACACTTAGTTACTACTGATCGACCGTTATCTGTGAAATACACAATTACAACACTAACCTCCATGAAATTAGCCGTTGGGTTATTATTCGAAGGGTATTTCGGTCTTTTTACAGGAAAATTCGAAAAATATAAATAACTGATTGTGATTAGTTTAGCATTATCCTCTCCTCGATCGATAAATGCTACGCTAAACCCTAATCTCTTCAAAATCCGATCAAAACCCCACACCAGTATCAACTAAATTCATTCCACAAATCACTCTATTGCAAAACCGACTAAACTCTCTATAAAATTTCTCAATTTTAAAGATCAAAAACATTCAAATGGCAACCCTAAAATCACTCGAAATCAAAACTGATCTCAAATATTCTGAATTTCACAATATGTGTGCATTCTTGAGAAATCCAGATGGCACAAAGGATTTTCATCCAATAGTGATGTTTTTAAAGAACTTACACATAAAGTTTGCTCTCACCATCAACCCTAAGGCATATCAACAACATCTGGTTGATCTTTGGACAAATGCTGAACGGATTGAAGACTCCACCATGTCCAAAATCAAATCTGTTGTAGATGGGAAGTCTATCATCATCACTGAACAATCTATCAGACATCATCTTCATCTTAATGATGAATCAGGTTTGTTTTCTTTACCTAAGGAAGATCTTGTTGATGTTTTACAACAAATGGGGTATGAAGGAAGACTAGACATAGTTACTTTTCAAAAGGGTCTTCTTTCACCTCAATGGAAATATTTAGTTCACACTATTCAACACTGCATCTCTCCTAAAAGGAGTACTTGGAATGAGTTCAACAAATCAATAGCTTCTGTTGTTGTTTGTTTGAGCACAGGACAAGTATTTAATTTTTCAAACATGATCATTGAAGGAATGCTTGGAAATTTATCATCTACTAAATTTTTAATGCATCCAAGATTCCTTACTCATATTATTAACTGTGAAATTCAAAATCTTTCAACACCTAAAAATATTTTTGTTACTCCTGAATTGAAAAAAAAAAGGTGTATTCTAATATGAGAAAATAATTTAAATTTTCTGGGAAGGTTACTCCTCTATTCCAAAATATGATCTATGATCAACCCCCTATAGGAGAAGGTTCAAGTCACCCTATTGAACCCCAACCAACTCCATCACCAAATATAGCCCAAACACAACCCACTCAGTCCACTCAAATAACTGAACCAGCAGATGTCCTGAATGTGTCCCAGGTACATGAAATTAATCCCTAGAGTGCTACTCTTCACTCTGAGGAAGACCAGACCAAAGCCAAACACATTTCCAAAACTTATAAAAGGAAGAAATCTTCCTTAAAGGACACCAGGGGAGAAATTGAGTCAAACCCCAGACTTCAAGAATTGTCCTCCAAAGAGGAGGGAGGGCATGAGGAAAGGGCTCTCACTACTCATGCCCCAAAGGTGGGTGCACAGGATAGTGAGAACATCAATAGAACCCAGACCTCGGAAACTCTAAGTGATGACTCAGAATTTGAGGAATTACTAAGAGGACCCCGGTGCCAAGCAACCACAAGGGGGGCACTTCTGCTTCTTCTAGGAAGAAGAGAGTGTCCAAACAACCCATTTCATCACCAAGAAGTGATGAGGGTAGAGAGCAACAAACTGAATTGACGGATAGGATGGGAAACCTTAAAGCCAATGTACCTAATGAGCACAATGATCCACCCAAATGGGCTGAGGGCAGTATTAAACCAATTAAATTGACGGATAGGAAGGAAAACCTTAAAACCACTGTACAACATTGTCTGACTTTACTAAACTCTCAAGGAAAAACCATGGCATATATGAAAAATTACATCAATACTCTGAACAGAATACAGAAGAGGTTCGAGTACAAGCTTCAAAGGCAATCTAATTTGATCAGAAAATTGCAGAAAAAGATTGCAGATAGTGAGGCTCAACAGGTTGAGATCACTAAGGGGGAGAAAGATCAAATTCAAGGAATGATAGATCAATCTATAGCGGCAGCATCCCTCCTCAATTTAAGAGAAGTCCATGGTGAAACATGTCAAAGTTCTGGTGAAAACCTGTATAAAGATATGGATGAGGATATATTTGTGTCTGCAAATCAATCTCAAACAGCAGAACAAATAAACTCTCCAGTTACTACTGAGGTCATAGAGACTACTGATCCTATGAATATTACTGAGGCAAAGGATCAAGAGGTTGTTACTACTGGTCATATTGAAGAAGTAGATACACCAGTAGTAAATGCTCCAGAAGAAGATATAATGGTTACTACTGAAGGAATTGTGTGCACAGTCAGTCAACCTATGATGATACATCCAAGCCTACGAAACACTTAAGGGTCACACCGGTGAGTACATGTAATACGAACAAGTTATGCAACGATACTACGAAGAGGAATGATTCATAATAGTCATTATGAATCAGTTAAAGTATTAAGTTAAGTTTAACTTACTACTAGATTAGTTTAACTAACTAATTAATGCAAGTAGTTGTACATTTACTAGTTGAGTAAATATACAATGTATTAATTAAAGGATATCCATGATATGATTTAAAGCTATTAAATCATATAGTAATTGGATAATATTATTGTGTAAATTATATAAAGGTTACTATATAATTAACTATTAAAAGTATAAATACAAGTCTATATATTTTCGTGTATATGGGTACCAAAATTATAGTGTGTTAATACTAGACATTTAATAGTTAAGTGCAACAATAATAAAGTAGTTAAAACTATAAGGGATGGAAGTGTAAAAAGGAAGTTTAATTAAGAAGTTAATCTTAATTAAACTAGAAGGGTTTTAAGTGTAAGATATTCTATTATAAATAGAAGGCTTATGCTAAACCCTAGATGTTGATTCTTGCCTCCTTATACACGAAATCTCTCCCTCTCATCTCCCTATTTCGGCCGAAGCCACAAACACAAGAACACAAGCTTGTGTTCTTCGTGTTCTTCGTTCGTTCTTCGTGTTCTTCGAGTTTCGAAGATCAAGGATCGTTGCAAGTGATCATCTAGAGGATCGTTCGTCGTGTTCATCATCAGTGGATTTATCTTAAGCATTATCCTAAGGTATGATTCATGGAACACTCTTTCTTCCTCTTCTCTTGTTCGAAGTCGAACCAAGAACCCTAGGGTTCTTGGTAGTAGTCGACGAACACACAAGTATGTGTGTGTTCGAGTTCTTCGAACAAGGTTTCTTTCTTGTTAACCTAATCTAGTTCTCCAACATCCCATTCCTTTAGGGTTTAGGGATTAGATTTAATCCCAGTTCCGCATTTAGGAATTAAATCAGCTAGTAGGTTTTAACCGGTCAAGAACAAGTTCATGTTCTTGGTCAGTCATGGTTCGAAACAAGCATACTAGGAGGTTGACCCAAGTGGTCGATCAGTATTATATGAAACCCTACAACTACTGATGCCCTAGCAGTAGTAACTACTGAAACAACCTCACTAGTAGTAAATGAATCACAACAACTGGCAGTAGTGGAACCAGAGAATATACCAGTAGTAACTACCTTGGTTACTACTGAAGATGAAGAAGAAGAAATTCCAGAAGTTCTTGAACGTGAACGTGTTATTATCATAACAAAACCTCCAACTCCAGAACAACCACTTATCATACCTGACATTGATGATAATGTGAATTGGTATGAGGTTGATGAATGTGAACTTCCTCCACACCCCAAGATATTAACAAAAGATAAGATTAAGTTCTTTTCTCCATCAATTGTAATTAATCCTGTCCTTGACATGAAATACACTCCACCTGCAGCCTGTGTTGGAAAAGGAAAAGAGCCATTTGATGATGATTATCCAAACAAAGCACTAGGTCATTACATGGTAAACAAAATGAATCATGTCAGACCTGCAAGGCAAGACAAAAGGAAGGTCAAAAGGATAAGGTATCTGAGAAAAGTGACTGAAGAAGAAAGAAAAATCTTGAAATTCAAGAGATTGATGCAACAGTTAAAGGGGTAGAAGGAGTCCTGGTAGAGGATCAAAAGGCGGAATTTGAAAAAACAAAGAAAAATAGAAGAAGAACATCTTAATTGCCTTGAAGATCTTGTTGCTGAATGTAAGAAAGAAAAGCCTGACCTACCAGAGGAAATTTTTGAACAAAAGAAGAAAATGATTGATTTTCTGATATCAAAAGGACATAGTGCTAAGTCCTTTGGCAGAATGAAGATGATTACAATAGTAGATAAATATTGTACTGCCAAAAAGAGAGAATTAGCTGAAATAGAAGTAGAAGAAGAAAAAGAAAAGGTTTTAATTGAAATAGACCCAACAATCATTCTTTCTAGAATACCAACACCTGGTGAATCTTCCAAACCTCCCTCAAAGAAAAGAAAAGCAATTCAACAAGAACAAGAAGTAAGAAAGAAATCAAAACAATCTGAACAAATCATTCCTGTTCTTGATGTTCCTGTTGCTCCCATTGAAGATAATCCAATACTCAATTGGAGCGTTATTGATAATGTTATAGAAGTCATAAGGGAAGACAAAACTCAAAGATTTACTGGATGGAAGCCAATGGTCAGATCTTGTTCAAGAAGTGATATAGAAAAGTATTGATTATTCGAAAACCTAGAATGGCTAAAAAGAAATGGAAGAATTCAGGAGCTGGATATTTGACTAAAATGATTGATGCCGCTTTTTATCCAGACAACTATCCTGAGATCTTTACAAATAAAGAAAATGTTTATGCTTGGAATGTACTACCTTCAGTAAACATGTATTTCTTTGAAAGAACAAGTAAAAATTGTGAGTTGTACTTAATGGAAAAAGAATATCCACATTCTGAAGAAACAATGTATCAGTTATACACAAACACAATGATGAAACCCTATGATGTTGTGATGTTTCAAGAAAAACTTAATTATTTTATCAAAAGAAACAGCAAATACATAATAGCTCAGAGAAAGAAGCAAAATCAAAGAACAATTGAGGGTATTCAAAGAAGAGCAAAACAGATAGAAGAGAAGAATGAAGAATAGAAGAAACTTGGTTAATTAAAGGAGAATTAACAAGTTTAGGGGGAGATTGTTAGGATATAAATCAGATATAACATTCTATTACTGATGCTGCAGTTAGTACTGATCAATGAAGTATTGAAGTTAGTACTGATGGGGCAGAAACATTGTTAGTCCCAAGACTAAGTAAATAAGATTTGATGCTCGATAGCCAAGAAGAATAAACAACAGCTGAAGTATGTATCTCAGCTGAAGCAAGTATATACAATAAACCTTCAACTGAGTACGTACTTAGCTTTAGGATACAAGTCAAATCAGCAGCTATTAACGAGAGTTCATTCGAAGTCTATGACCAAAGGACAAAGACAAAAAGAAGACTATTCAGCTGATTGTGGAATCAGCTGATAGTACCTGCTGCAAATGAAGACTTAAAGGAAATGTTCATTGACACCTTGAACATTTCCCATTCCCGCTCAAAGAAGAAGAAAACGATGAAGATCTTCTATTTTGGAATAGAAGATAATGTCAGTACAACTTCATCGTTTGTCCCTCAAGTATGTAAAGAGAAAGTCAACAACTTATGTACTTATGTAGTACACCTTTCACTGTGCGTCAGAAAAGGTACCGGAAGAAGTGGACACAAAGTACACTTGGGACGATAACTTGTGCAATAGCATTTAATGATCCATGGCAAGTCTACATCGACAATAATATGTTTACACGTCGTCAAACTTGTGGACTAAGAAACATGGATCTTGGGCTATAAATACAGACGTAAATGCTTGCATTTACAACACCTTTAGAATACCCTAGAAATCATAAGCACAAGAACATTCTCTGAGAGTTAGTTATTGTCTAAGTATTAACTCCTCCATAGTTATTACTAAGACATTAATATCAGCTGTTAGTATCAGCTGATATAGCTCTCAGTGTATATCCTTCTAGTTTGAGCGGTCTAAAGTGTCAACTCAAGTATAGAGTTTTAGGTAGTGTGTACTATCTATTTCCGCAAACTATGTATTGTATTAAGCTGTTTTTAATAAAACTCTTAATCATTGAAATCTTGTTGTCATTTACTTATCGTATCTTCGTTACTCGGTCATAACGCAACACGGTTGTGTTGTTGGGATCCAACAACTGGTATCAGATCAGGTGTCAAAATTGTTTTTCCATCAATTTTGAGCATCTGTTATGGCTGAACCTACATCATCAGATCTTCCATCATCTGGAAAACCTCCCAAACTAACTCAAACCAACTATCCCATGTGGAATACGCGTATGTTGTCCCACATGGTTACCTATCACCCAAAACTTCAAGATAACATAATGATAGGAAAATACGTTCCCAAAACCCTTATTCCTGGAACTCCTGAAATCCCAGAACACTATGTTGTGAAATCTGAGGCTCAATGGACAGACGCTGAAAAACGTCTTGTTCATCTTGAGAATAAAGGAAGGGATATGCTTTTTCAAGCAGTTGGTGATGAAATGTATCACAATATACAATTTTGTGACTCAGTTAAAGAGATGTGGGAGAGGCTGGCTGAAGTTTATGAAGGCACATCTGTTGTGCGTGAACATAACAAAAACATGCTCATACATGATTATGAACTATTTAAAGCACAGCCTAGTGAGACTATCGCTCAAACATTCAATCGTTATAACATTCTGCTAAACGAGCTGAAGTCTCATGGGGTTGATAAGGACGATATGTCCAAAATGTGTAAGTTTATGGCTGCCTTACCTTCTAAATGGGCTATCATCATAACTTTCATGAGTACGTCTCCTACTTTGGAAGATTATACTCTTTCCTCTCTCTATGGTATGTTTCTAAGCCATGACAGAACTGTACTCAACAAATTTCAACCTCCAAAGGACTCTAAGGTGAGTCCCTCTGTATCTTTGACTGCTCTTGTTTCTCTAAACAAACCAAGTAGAATCGAATATCCTCCATCAGATGATGAAGCTGACAACACTTCAGCTGTTGGTTTGTTCAACATACCTGAAGTCAACATTGAAGAAGTTGATGAAGACGAAGACAATGAAGCCCTTATAACTGAGCTAGCCTTACTTGTTAAAAATAGAAAATTCTTCAAAAACAAGTCTGGCTCCTCAGCTAGAGGCTCGAGTAGCAGATCTATCTCATCAGCTGTGTCTTCCAGACCCTCTGGAAGTACACCTGATATCTCTAAGATAACTTGCTACAACTGCAACAAGAAGGGACACTATGCTAACGACTGCAAGCAGAAGAAAGCTAGTTCATCATCTTCAACTGGTGAGTCCATTGAAGAAAAATACAAAAAACTACAAGCCTTCACTAAAAAGATTCTAGAAGAAAAGAAGGCACTTGAAGGCAAAGCTGCTGACAAGGTCTTGTAGCTGAAACTCATGATTGGGCTGATTCTGGTGACAGCTCATCTGATGACGATGAACAAATGGCCACAATTTGTTTGATGGCTCGTGCTGATGATGATGAAAGTATTACAGCTGATGATGCTAGTTCCTATAAATGGGTCAATATTGTTCACAAAAAGGTAACCTCTCTAATCTCCGCTGAGGCTACTAAAGCTAAAGAAATTGTTGATTCTATTATTTGTGACTTGCACTTCATTGATCAGCTGAAAGGTGAATGTTTGGATAAACATAATGCTATTCTACGTGAAAATGCATTCTTAAAAGAACGTTTAATTGACCACAAAACTTTAAAAGAAGAACTTTCTGAAACGAAATTTATTAACTCAGTTCTTCAACATGATCTAAGTGAAAAAGTTAAAGAACTTGAAGCAATTAAAAAGATTTGTGAATCATGGTCTCGTTCATCCAAACGTGTGAGTGAATGTGTTAACTCACAAATCCCCAGTCAAGTACAAGCTGTACTAGGAGGAGATTTCCTAGCTGCAGCCGCTATACCTGACAGCAGTACAGATGATCTGTACTATTCGTCAGCTGATGCTTCTGTGCCAGCTGAAGAATTGGTTTTTGGTTCCTTTGTTAGGTCTACCAAAACCTTTGCTACTGAGATGTCCTCAGAATATCCTTCTAAAACCACTGGTGAAGAGTCATCAGCTGACTCTTCTGCCATGGTTGTTAGGACACCTACTATAGTAGTCGTTGAACCAAGAAAATCTGTCTTGGGTTCAGCACCTGCTGCTTCTTCTGCTAGACCTCAGCAGAAGACTAGCAGAACAGCAGGAAAGAAAACTGTTCTTACACCCTCTAAGGACACTCCAAGTCCTTCTTCAGCTGTGTCTGTCAGACGGCTGAAAGGAAAGGTCAGCAAGCTGACATCACTCGTTCAAACTCTGACTAACTCTGATAATCAGACCATGCAGGGTATTTTGGGTCCAGTTCCCAATCCTACTACCTCGCCCTCTACTCCACTGCAAAGACACAGAAAATGCTATAAGTGTGGAGATCGTGGGCACATGGCAAGTGAGTGTGACAGCACATGCTTGAGACCTTCCCCAACTTCAGTATGTGAGCCTACTGAAAAGCCAACTTCTGTGAGTCTCGGCGGGAAGTCACAAGGACCCACCGAAGTATGGGTTCCCAAAAAGAACTAACTCTTTTATCTTATGTGCAGGGTGATGAAAGCAAACATGTCTGGTACCTAGACAGCGGTTGCTCAAGACACATGACTGGTTACAAATCCCTGCTGGAAGAGTTTGAAGTTTGTGATGGCCCCTCAGTAGTTTTTGGTGATAATGGTAGAGGCTCAACTGAAGGTTATGGAACCATATCTAATGGATCCATAAAAATCACAATAGTTGGTTATGTAAATGGGCTGAAACATAATCTTATCAGCATTAGCCAACTTTGTGATGCAAAGTTTTCAGTGAACTTTAACGAATACAGAGGAACGGTGACCGATAAGAATGGAAAGGTAGTATTAGTTGCTCCCAGAACCAAGAATGTCTATACACTTAACATGAATCCTCAAAATCAAGAAGTCTGTCTATTCTCTCACTCTACTGAAGAGCTGAATTGGCTGTGGCACAAAAGACTATCTCACCTGAACTTCAAAAATATATCGAAGCTGGCTCGAGGTCAGCTGGTGAACGGTCTGCCACAAATCAAATATGAAAAGGATAAGCTTTGTTCTGCATGTGAACAAGGTAAACAACATAAAAGCTCCTTCAAATCAAAGCAATGTTTTTCCATCAACAAATGCCTTCACATGCTCCATATGGATCTTTTTGGTCCCATGAGCACTGAAAGTCTAGGTGGAAATAAGTATACACTTGTTATCGTTGATGAATACTCACGATATACTTGGGTTATATTTTTACGCCACAAGAGTGATACAGCTGATGAAATTATCAAGTTCATCAAAAGGATGGAACTTCTAAACGGGTCTAGAGTCAAGATGCTGAGATCAGACAACGGTACTGAATTCAGAATCAAGACTTTGGAAGAATTCTGTTCAGATGTTGGGATCTCCTAAAACTTTTCAGCTGCAAGAACACCTCAACAGAATGGTGTTGCTGAAAGAAGGAACAGAACCCTTATAGAAGTTGCAAGAACAATGCTTGCTGAGTCAAACATGCCTAAGCAATTTTGGGCAGAGGCTGTTAACACAGCTTGTTTTACTCAGAATAGGTCTCTCTATGTGAAGAGACACAAAAAGACTTCTTATGAGATTTTTCGTCAGAGGAAACCTTTCATCGGTTTCTTTCACGTGTTTGGCTGTGTGTGTTTTGTGTTAAACACAAGAGATCAGCTGAGTAAATTTGACTCTAAAGCTGATGAAGCCATTTTCTTGGGATACTCCACTCTATCCAAAGCATATAGAGTTTTCAACAAAAGAAGACAAACATTGGAAGAGTCCATAAATGTTACTTTTGAAGAACACTCAAAAGCTTTGAACCCCTCCTCTGCTGACTCGTCTGATGCATTTCAGAGATAAGGTGAATCATCCCCTGATGATACAACTGAAGCATTCTCCGATGCTTTAAATCTCTTTGATGTTCCTGTAAATGAATCAGATGAGACATTCCATGATGCTCCTACATATCTTGTGGACATTGCAGCTGTTTAACAAGAGATTCCAACGGTTAGAGCATCATCCAAGGCTACTTCTAAGCCACCTCTTCATACTTCAAGAAGATCAGTTCAAAATGAAGTAATTCATCATGCTGAGCACTCATCCGCTCAACAAGGATCTAATTCTGCTGAATCTTCCTCTTCTACTGCTGCTCCTCAATCTAAATGGACCTCAGAACATCCAATTGAGTTAATCATTGGAGATCCACAGCAGGGAGTAGTCGCATCATGCAATCTTTGCTTGTGGTCTTGTTTTCTAGCAACTGAAGAACCGAAAAACATTAAAGCTGCTTTAGAAGACTCAAGCTGGATTCAGGCGATGCAGGAAGAACTTAACCAATTCGAGGTCAACAAAGTGTGGCAGCTGGTGCCTCCACCAGCTGGTAAGACCATAATTGGTACTAAGTGGGTATTTAGGAACAAGATGGATGAAGAAGGTGTGGTTATTCGTAACAAGGCTAGACTTGTTGCACAAGGATACAGACAAGAGGAAGGAATCGATTTCGATGAAACATTTGCTCCAGTAGCTAGGCTTGAGGCTATTAGAATATTTCTAGCCTACGCTGCTTACAAAGACTTCACAGTTTTTCAGATGGACGTGAAGAGTGCTTTCTTAAACGGGAAACTGCAGGAGGAAGTGTATGTTAAACAACCACCAGGGTTTGAAAATCCTAAGTATTTAGACTATGTGTTTAAACTGGATAAAGCGATGTATGGGTTGAAACAAGCTCCTCGTGCATGGTATGATACACTCTCCACGTTCCTCATAGCAAATGATTTCACCAGGGGAAAGATTGATAAAACCTTATTCATTCGCAAAATCAAAGGTGATATCATTCTTGTTCAAATTTATGTGGATGACATAATTTTTGGTGCTACTGATGAAAAACTTTGTAAACGTTTTTCAAAACTTATGTATACAAAGTATGAGATGAGCATGATGGGTGAATTGACATATTTTCTTGGCTTACAAGTTAAGCAATCTAAAAATGGAATTTTTATAAATCAAGAAAAATATATCAAAGATCTTTTAATGAAATTTGATATGAATTCATCATCATCCATGAAAACACCAATGGCTCCTCCAAACAATTTAGATGCTGACATTCTTGGTAAGTCAGTTGATGTCACATTCTATAGAGGAATCATTGGATCATTACTCTATCTCACCGCCAGCAGACCAGATATTATGTTTGCTACTTGCATGTGTGCTAGGTATCAAGCTGATCCTAGAGAATCTCACTTAATAGCTGCAAAAAGAATTTTGAGGTACCTTAAGGGTACTCCAAGCCTAGGTCTTTGGTATGCCAAAGACTCCGGGTTTGATCTAATTGGCTATTCAGATTCAGACTTTGCAGGTTGCAAGATGGATAGAAAGAGCACCACTGGAGGATGTTAGCTGCTAGGTGGAAAGCTAGTCAGCTGGACAAGCAAGAAACAAAGTACTGTTTCTACCTCCACAGCTGAAGCAGAATATGTTGCTGCTGGAAGCTGCTGTGCTCAAGTCCTTTGGATGAAGAATCAGCTTGTTGATTTCGAAATGAACTTCTGCAAAGTTCCTATCTATTGCGATAACACGAGTGCTATTGCGATCAGCAACAATCCAGTTCTTCATTCTAGAACCAAACATATCGACATAAGGTATCATTTTATTAGAGATCACATTGAACAAGGTGACGTGGAACTCCACTTCATTTCAACTGACCTTCAGCTGGCTGATCTATTCACTAAGCCTTTAGATGAAAAACGATTCAACTTTTTGATCAGCGAGTTAGGTATGTTGAATGCTTGAATCAACTGCTGAAGTACTATCAGCAGCTGATAAGATTCACCTTGTTACTTAGTACATTCAGCTGACTAAAACCTTTTGAATTTATCAGTCAGCCGAATAAAATCTCTTAAATGATAACTTATCATGTTTTATAAGTTAAAACGTTTGGTTCTCCCATAAAAAGGCATCTTTCAACCCTATCCACACGTTCTCTGTGGCAAACATTTCCACTCAAGTGAAAATATTTGGCATTTATGAGGGACAAAACACCCTGACACAGAAATGGCTCCACTACCCTGACACAGAAACCTCTCCACTACCTCACACTGTCACATCCAACCACCTTTGCACGATAACCAACGTGTCTCTAGTTGGTTTATAACTATCCATTTATGACCCGGTTCAAATTTAAATCTTTACCCAAACCGACCCATAAATCCCTATAAATACCCATCCATTCTCCACTCCTCATCATCACTCCCACAATTCTTTCTCCAAAAACCCTCTATTTCTAAACCTTTATCTTTCTTCCCTCTCTCCTCAAAATGTCGAAGAAAGCCCCAAAGGTTTCTCTTACTAGGGCTGCTATTGAGTTCTCTCAGAACTCAAACCTGGTAGGCAACTTTTCCCCACCGGATGATCATGTCGATATTTATCAACCAGTTGTGACGTTTGTACGTCACTGCCCCATCCGTGGTGCCTTTACCAGAGTCACCAAGAGCACCTTTGAACTCTTTCGTGATTTCTGGATGTCCGCCTCCGTCTCTGGAGACGACATCACTGCGCAGGTTGGAGATCATCGAATCACCATTTCTCTTGATGATTTCCGAGTTACCTGCGGATTCGATTATCTGCAACCTGGTGAAGAATATCAGCAGACTAAATCTGCTGACGAAGCTAAAGCGAGTCTAATCCGTATCACTAGATACAGATTAGAAAACGAAGAAGACAGGGTGCCGATCTTCAAGAAGTCTCAGCTGTCGAGACCCTGGGCCTATTGCTTTACCCACATCATTCAGGGTATAGGCGGCAACTCCGGGTCTCTCAACCAGTGCAACTCCAGCATGCAAGTCTTTGCTGAAAGCCTATTGCCCTAGTCACTGGTCAGCGGATCGACTTTGGGAGCAGTGTGTACGAGGATGTCAAGACGAAGCTGAAAGCCAAGGGAACTCATATTCCCTACCTTCACTTCTTCACTTTGTGCATTCAACATGTGATGGTTGAGAAGCTGAAGATTAGTTATGAAGACCTTCCAGGGGATTCTGTGATGGTTCGTTCCATCGCTAACGTCATCTTCCAAAGGAAGGAAGATGAAAGAGAATTTCCTCTCACCTCGTACATGCTGAAGATCATAGATGATCGAGTCAGATCCAGAAGGGATCGAAAGAAGGGCGCAACATCGAAGAAATCTGCCCTCCAAGAAGGTAAGTCCTTTTCTCATCTGAAGTGTTTTCCGTCAACCGATCGCACACAAACTGTTAATGGAAATACCACCATTTCCACTGGGAAATCAATGCCCATTAACGTGGAAATTGTGGAAATGGGTGATACTCCACGTGGTGGGAAGAAGCGTGTGAAGCAATCTGCTCACCGCCCTGATTCTTACTCTTCATTCTTTTTATCATCTTCTTCCACTTCTAGCGCTCCTTTTTCTCCTCAGCTGAGGGTAAGAGGGTCTGCTACCTGTGGAGATGATGATGTTGTTGATGATGTTGAGCTGGCGATCGCAGCATCATCAGGATTCAGCCGGGATCCGTTGGGCTCTCACTCGAGATCCCAATTGGAAGGATTACGACCAGACGCTATGCCAACATCTGAGAATAGTCATTCTCATTTTCTCTCTTACAGTGTTTTTCCAGGAACTCCACCAACAATTGGAGCTTCTGTTCAGACACTCTCGGCTGATCCTCTTTTTCTCCCCCATATTCTTCAACCTCTCTCTGCTGATTTCTCAACAAGTCAGCAGACTTCAAAATGGCAATTTCGTTCTTTAGGAGTTAGTGCCGGCTCCACACCTCTGCGTAGCTCCTCGACCGATTCATTATCTGTCGTTGTAACAAGGGAACAAACTCCACAAGCAACCTCAGTCTCTCAACAGACTGCTGGTGAAGTTTTTGGCTCATCCCAAGCCACCCGAGTGTCAGCTGCACACACACCACCCCCAACTTCTTCATCACTTTCTGAGTCATCAGCTGATGATAGATTAACTGGAAACCAAGTCATTCTTGAAGTTGTTCTTTCTGTTTCCCACAACGTCACCGGCTTAAACCAGCAGGTGATCAAGGAAACCACCACCGCCAATGAAGAGACAACTTTAGACCAAGTTGTTACTGAGGCAACCACCCAAGCTGCCAGTGATCGCGAACGTATTCGCCAACCGAGCTGTGAGGCAGCTGGCCTACCACCCAGAGGAACTCTTCCTCCAGTCTCCATAACGGTTTCGCCGACTGTTGAGACCGAAGCACCAGATTCTCAAACAGCATTTCATATGATGTTTGATTCTGCTGATATCCCCATTCAGCAGTACACCTTTTCAGATGATGAAGAGATGTATGAATCTGGGCTTCAACCTGTTTTGACAACTGAAGTAGGCATTCTGCTTTAACCCCAGAAGTTTCTGTTGGACCCAACTCACCCCCCATAGTTTCTGAGGGACCCATAGGAACTCTTCTTCCTACCTCGGGAACACCTTCTTCCACAACTGAGGTTACCCTTCAAGCTGTAGACATGCCGGACCCCCTCCCCAAAAGCGTCCAAGTGTCCCATGCTGAATCCAGCAAAGCTGGAGGAAGCATTCCCATCAGAGCCGCTGCTGCTCTGATGTATAGTGTTGTTACATCCCAGATTCGACCTGGGATGGCCAAGCTGAATAAGCAGATAGACACCCTTCTCAGGGATGTTCCAAAGAAGTTTGCTGCTACTGCTGAGAAACTCTCTTCCAGCATAACTTCTCTGCACACTGAGGTTCACACTAAGACTCCTCAGCTGGCTCTTCTTACTGAGCAGATTCAACGCACCTCCAACGGGTTCACCTCTCTCAAAGAATATCTTCAGCAAGAGGTGAACTCCATTCGCGAATCTGCCAGTGTCGAAAAAGACAAGCTTTTCTCCGAAGCTCGAGCCACAGAAGCTAAATTTGATCGACAGATGGATACCTTAACTTCCAAGGTGTCTCCTCTTCTTACAGCTGTCGATCAACTGACCACTGCTCATAGTCACCTTTCTACGGCTATTGAGGGGTCTGCTTCTGCTGGGTCCACACGGATGGAAAAGTTGGAGACTGAAGTCAGCTCGTTGACTTCTCAAGTCGCTGGTCTCTAAGGCACCCTCGACCTCATTCTTGCCAAGCTTAATGAGGGTGCCGCTGCTGCTCGTCTGGCTTCAGCACCAGAGAGTACCCCTCTTCTTCGGGCACTCTCTGAGGGGGAGAAAAAGGCCACTTCAGCAGGTGAACAACATGGTGAACAAGAAATTTCACAACTCATCATCACCTCTGATGTTGGAGCCAATACTGAAGACGTTCCAGTAGGTGACAACTCAAGAAATCCACCTATCACCTCTGCTGGAACATCAGAAGAAGAAGCTGAAACTTCAACTGGTTTTACTAAAATCGTTGATTCCTTTGAATCAGTTGAAGTCCCAAAAGTCCAAGCCCCGCAAATCCAAAACCCTCCGCCTATTTCAAATGAGATTTCTCATCCTGCTGAGGGGAGCCTACATCTGCTGTGGTTGAAAACCTCATTTTAAATGAAGTTGGAACCACTGCTGATCTCGATACAGCCTTAGCCCTTCAAAGAAAAACTCATGAAGAGCTGCATCGAAGAGCTGAAATACAAAGAGCTGAGAACATTAGGTTGTTCAACAAAATTCTTGATCAGCGTAGGCAGGAAGTAAAGATCACCAGTGTAAGGGCCCCCAAATTCGATCCCAGCTGCCCTGATGAAATTGTTATAACAAGGGCTGGGAGTGTGGTGCCCCACGAAAAGTTCCCTCTGAACAAGATCAGCCTCATTCTCAACTACGATGAATGTAAAGAGGCTGAAGCAGCTTCCAGAACTGCGAAACCATCGCGGATCATAACAGAACTGGTAAATGAGATTCAATTCGCAATCTACTCCTTCAAGACTCTATGCGATGAAATCAGGAAACATGCTCCTGAGTTGGTATATCGCATACCTCCTGAATTGTGTGAATCTCAAGCTGCTGTTGTCAGAAAGACTGCTGGTGAAAGCTCCTCAGCGAGAGGGGAGAAACGTAAGTCCGTTCTCCTTGAGCCTCTTGCTGACTCCAGACCACTGGATATTGGGTCGTCAATCATATTTTCTAAACGACCAAAACCCAATATCACAAAAGTCGTACCCACGGGAGTTAACTTTGTCCCTGGGCTGATCGTGAAAGAACCAATTCATGGCTTTTGCTATCTGGAGAAGAAGGTGCAATGCTTCCAGCGGGCAGATGAGCTGGATATGTGTGATGTAGATCAACTCATGACCTATCACAAGCTGCTGAGTTCCTCTACTGAAGAGGGAAGAGAAATGAAGAACCTAATAGACTCAGCCTTCCGCTCACTGTATCGCAATGTCGTTGGATAAGCTATATCCAAGGCATTAAAGTTTTTTTAATTTTCCTTGTATTTAAATTTCCTTATCAATAGAAAATCAAAACTTTGTAATATACTTGTAAAAATTGTAAAAAGAAACATATACAAAAGAACCCTAAGGGTCAAAGTACATAAGTATTCAGCTGACTTTCTTTCAGCTGAATCATTACAGGGTTACACTTATACGGCTATTCGACTGCATCAAATAGGGGGAGATTGTTAGTCCCAAGACTAAGTAAATAAGATTTGATGCTCGATAGCCAAGAAGAATAAACAACAGCTGAAGTATGTATCTCAGCTGAAGCAAGTATATACAATAAACCTTCAGCTGAGTACGTACTTAGCTTTGTGATACAAGTCAAATCAGCAGCTATTAACGAGAGTTCATTCGAAGTCTATGACCAAAGGACAAAGACAAGAAGAAGACTATTCAGCTGATTGTGGAATCAGTTGATAGTACCTGCTGCAGATGAAGACTTAAAGGAAATGTTCATTGACACCTTGAACATTTCCCTTTCCCGCTCAAAGAAGAAGAAAACGATGAATATCTTCTATTTTGGAATAGAAGATAATGTCAGTACAACTTCATCGTTTGTCCCTCAAGTATGTAAAGAGAAAGTCAACAACTTTTGTACCTATGTAGTACACCTTTCACTGTGCGTCAGAAAAGGTACCGGAAGAAGTGGACACAAAGTACACTTGGGACGATAACTTGTGCAATAGCATTTAATGATCCATGGCAAGTCTACATCGACGAATAATATGTTTACACGTCGTCAAACTTGTGGACTAAGAAACATGGATCTTGGGCTATAAATACAGACGTAAATGCTTGCATTTACAACACCTTTAGAATACCCTAGAAATCATAAGCACAAGAACATTATCTGAGAGTTAGTTATTGTCTAAGTATTAACTTCTCCATAGTTATTATTAAGACATTAATATCAGCTGTTAGTATCAGCTGATATAACTCTCAGTGTATATCCTTCTATTTTGAGCGGTCTAAAGTGTCAACTCAAGTATAGAGTTTTAGGTAGTGTGTACTATCTATTTCCGCAAACTCTGTATTGTATTAAGTTGTTTTTAATAAAAACTCTTAATCATTGAAATCTTGTTGTCATTTACTTATCGTATCTTCGTTACTCGGTCATAACGCAACACGGTTGTGTTGTTGGGATCCAACACACTAGTTACTACTGACGATGCTAAACTTGGATTTACTACTGATGATCAAGAATTACTACTGATGTTATTTATGGTGCTGATCAAGTCCGAGATTCTAGTATAGTTTGTTATAAAATGTATATCTTTATGAAATTCAATTGTAATCGAATCCTAGAATAACTAGGTTAATGTTTTAGGCTTCAAGGACTATTATATATAGTTCCTTATGAATTGTAAACATAGGTGTGTATTGTTCAAACATATCAATATACATTGAAGCTTTTTGTGATTACTGTGTTTTTATTCGCATTCGCATTCATTAACAGTATTCATTGTTCTTAATCAATTAACATAAGTGTTGATCCGCTGCAACTTTTTATTATTAGTAGATCTTAGATTAATTAATCTGTCTGGGTTAATCGATCCTAACAACTTAAAACTCACAACCTCCTGTGAATCACTCATACACCACTAGGCTCGATGCTTTTTACTATGACAAGTTTGAAAGTGTATTATATACGATAAAACTTATAAATATTATATTTTCATACAAAAAGTCCACTACGCTCCTTTTAACTTAAAATCTTGGCTCTTCCCTTACCAAACTGCCGGGCCTTTATATTTTAAAAAACACAGGAATTGTTTGATAACATTTACATATTTACTTATCCAAAAATAACTCGATTACACTTTTAACTCGATAGTTTCTTGCATATTAATTGGATGCCATAGTTCCATAGCAAACTAACACTTTAATTCATTTTTTGATGCAAGGAGAGGAACGTTGTGGTTCGATGATTCAGGTTCATCCACAGCTTCCAAAACTGCATCCATCACCATTGATAACTTATTGTTCTCTTTTGCCTGCCCCCATATCACAGTATAGAATCCAGCAGCAACTATTGTAGCTCCAATTGCACTATATGTACCAATTCAAGATTCAAATTCAATTTTTGTGATATAAAATTTGAGAAATGATATTTCATCCTACATTTTCTTCCTACCCATACTCATACTCACTTTTAAGCTTTACTTGTGTAATCCACTAATTCTCTTTCCCCATATCATTCCTTAATTCGACACTTGTCATTATCAAATTGGTAGGCCCATGAGTAGGTACAAATGGTAGGAACCAATACCATTTCTCATAAAATGTTAATGATTTACCTTCCTAAATGAAGTGAATCACCAAGAAATGTGACACCCAGGATGACTGCGATAACTATTGAGAGGGGTGTAAACATGGTTACAAAAACTGGACCTTTCTTCTCCAAGCACCAAGTAACAGCAGTACTTCGAAATGCGGTGGAATATGTCCCCTTCAAATAGAAAAAAAAGTAAACGTGATGTTATTACATGTTAAATTACTAAATAACTATATTTACTTACCCCACAAACAATAGCAGCCATTTCAGTTCCAGGTTGCAACACCCACGCGCTTGGATTTCGTTCTAGGAAAAGAGCCAGAGCTATACAACTTATCGTACCAAAAAGGCAGTAGAAAAAGACAATGGTGCGTTGATCAGGGTATTCTCTAGCTGTCGTTGACTGATCCAAATATAAATTAATAAAATTTAATTGCTAGAAATTAATGACTAGTCTAAAGTTTTATTCAAGTAATGTGGGGAGCTCTTACTTGTAAAACATTCCATATGGAGGCAAAGGTTCCCGCAACAACAAGAATCAGACCTCCAAATACCCAACGCGATGGTTGTGACAAAAGAAGCTGATTGGGTGGGTTAGGAGACGCGATTGTATGAAAAATTTCAGGGCCTTGGTAAAATGTGAACACCATTGCTCCTAATATGGCTACCATTGTACCCAATAGCTTTGCTAGAATGCTTGAACTTTTTATGTCTATTTTCTCTATCCTAAAACACATATACAACAGTTTGACATGTGGAAGTAAAAGTGATAATTTTGACCCATTTACATGTGAATGGTTTCATTAGGGGATTGACTATTTGCACACCCCTTTCTACTATTTGGACACCTCAAAATTTTAATAATTTTTACATAGTTTCTATCATAATTCGGCGCTAACCACCACCTCTACCGATTCACTCGCATCGGAATCCGCTGACCACCGCCTCCGCTTACTTTGCCATTCACTTCGCCATCATCAACATACTCCTCCGCTCATTCCGCGTCCACCAACTAACTCCTCCACTACCTCCGCCACCACCATCAAATTTTCCGCTTACCAACATCACCACCACCACCACCATGGGTTTTAAGTGTAAAAAAACGTGAATAATCATGTTAATTAATTTTTTTGCGATCCTAGTTTTCAACTTTTGACTTTAATTGGGGTGTTTATTTGGTATAGAGGGGTGTCCAAATAGTAGGACCCTTTGATTAGATTAAAAAAGTTAAAAAAACACTGGCCAAATGGTTTGCATTTATTGAAAGTCTTGCAAAATGTATTTTATTAAAGACCAGATAATTATTTATATACAGTTTTGTAATCATATTTAACACACTTACGTCTGTGATTTGTAGTCTTTGAGCACTACCTGAAAACTACCTGAAAATGACAGCAAGCAAGAACGTGTTCGCCGGAAGCAAGTTCATGATTGCACTTGACAAGGTTGGAGAGCTATAGCTTACACCTACGTATACAAGTAAGTGAAAAATACAAAGCCTACACAAACACCACATATTTGTAAAGTTTGTTAGAATTAAAAACTTCATAACATCAAAAACCTCACAATTAGCTCATTTTCTTACCCTAAAAGGCCGAGGATGAAGAACCTAAAAAGAATATGCAAAGTGAGTGGAGGACGTTCAACATTTCTGTACAAAGAAATATATAGGATGATTTCCAAAAACACAAACATAGTAAAAACTGAAAACAAAAATTCTTAAAAAAACATTCATTTTCAAATCTTATTAAAAATAGACTGTGTGACTATACGACTTGTGCGATTTCATACAAATTTCACAAGTGTTTCGTGGTCACACAAAAATATTGTCTGGCCGTCAGTTGCACAAAAAAGGAACATCTGGGTCGCACAAAATTCTTTTACTTACCACATGAAGTCGCACAAAAAGCATCACCTATTTTGGGAAAATCAAGTCGCCAAAGTATATTTTGGGAAAAGGAATCTTTCTTTTTTGTGTCTATTTTGGTAAATATTATAATTGAGGGCGTAAAAAACGAATAAGCATACATAGTCGGGATCAAGCTAGGGTTGTCAAGTCATGCTTTTGTTTCGTGTTTTTGGGTAACACGACACGACACGAAGTCGTGTTTTATTTTGCTAAAACGAACACGACCCAACTAAAAAAACGATAAACACAACAACACAAAATAAATAACAAAAAAAAAAATTACAAATTTTTTACTTAATACATGCTAAAAACCCGACAAAAATATAACATTAATTTCTAAATGTTCCCAAAATCATAACTATCGTGTCAATCTGTAAACACGAACACGACACGACACGACCTCGTGTTTTTTTGACACAACACGAATACGAATTCAAATTTCAATTTCATCCCAATTTCGTTTCGTTTCGTGTATTTTTGTCGTGTCGCGTCGACAGGGGCGCCTCCGAGATTTTAATAGATTTTTTTCTATTAAATTATTAAGTTGGCTTAATTTTTTTTATTATATAATATATATATATATATATATATAAATTGGGCTCCTACAAAATATGAGCTCTCTGTGGTTGCACCTCCTCAAAGATAACCCTGTGTGTCAAGTTTTGACAGCCCTAGTTCAAGTCCATGACCAATAGGTCATGGGTTCAAGTCTCGTTGTGGACAAAAAAAAGGAAGTAGATTATGTGTGGTTCAATTAATATATATGTAGATGGAGGGTATATATGCAAACCTGAAGATATGAAGAATGAAAAATGGAAGAAGAATGAGCGTCCCAAGGGCGTTATGGTAAACAATATAGACGATACTTTCCATACCGTCATTCATTGCTGCTTTGACTATAGTCAACATCGCCATATCCAAGCTTATAACTATCAACATCACAACAAACGGCAGCACATCGTCTTTCCAGGACCACATATTACTTGTTTTCACCGGCATACTGTTTTCGTCACCGAATATTGTCTCCAACATCGATCCTGGTACAACTATTGCATTTAAAAAATGGTATTTAATTTTTGTCGACTCGCATCTCATTTCCTTGGGATTCTAAACATATCTTGACACTTATTGTATTGATAATATATTTAGACTTTCAACATGTAGAAAAAAAAATTTATTCACTAATTCTTTTTTATATAGAGGTATAAGGCAAACGAGCAACAACTTGCGTCGTTAACTCGTTTTGAATTGCAAACTAATTCTTATAAAAATATTATGTATCTAGGTGTCATAACATTAATATGCACAATACGTTGGACTCTGTGGAGAAGCTCCACCACCTCAGGTGCAAGGAAACCATAGATATCAAACGCGAAAGGGATAAACACTTGCTGATTTTCAATGCATGTTTTCTCATGTTTTGTCACTTTGTACGAGACGACTATAAAAGCAGTTTGTCCCACCGTAATACCCTCACTACTCAAACTCACAAGAGGAGAAACTCAGGTTATATCCACACACAGCTTATATAAGTATGGATCTTCTATCAATGGTATAAGTAGGGGTATTATGTAGTTGTATCTTTGTATCTTTTGTTTCATTCATATCTCTTGTATATTATGTTCTTTAATCATGATTCTATATTTAATGATAATGTTGTTATGATTCTTGTTAAATTTAGCTAATTTGCCTTGCAACGATACTTAAACAATCTAATAATAATTCAGACATAGGTTGTGTTTGTTTGCAGCTTAATGGAACCATTCAACGCTGAATGCTTAATCATTTAGCATTCAGCGTGTTTGTTTAGCGCCTCTGAATGAAGTATATGCTGAATAGGACAGCAAAAAGCTGTAGAATCATTCTTCCTTAGAACATATGCTGAATCATTAAGCAGTCAGAATTTTTATAAAAACGTTTCTCACATTCAAAACAAGTTTTATACAAAACCTCTTAATCATTCAGACTGTTGAATCATTCAGCACTTAATCATTTTGTTCCTATCAAACAGCACCATAGTCTAAAAAAGACTTAAAACCCACAACCTCCAATGAATAGTCATACACCACCAGTCTAGAAGCTTTTAGTATGATAATTTTGAAAGTGTACAATATTCATTAAAAACTTATAAATATCATTAGGTCTTCATACAAGAAGTCTTTATATATTTGAAGACTATTGTGTATAAACAACACTTTCGTTTCCCATTTACAAGAAGATAGGCTCCATTTAACTTAGAATCTTGGCTCTGCCCTTACCAAACTACCGGGCCTTTATACTTGAAAAAACACATGAATTGTTTGATAACATGTACATTTTTACTTAAGCAAAAACAACTCAATTACCCGTTTAAATCGATCGTTTTTTGCATATCAATTGAATGCCATAGTTCCATAGCAAACTAACACTTTGAATCATTTTTTGATGCAAGGAGAGGAACGTTGTGGTTTGATGATTCAATTTCATCCACAGCTTCCATATCTGCATCCACCACCATTGATAACTTGTTGTTCTCCTTTGCCTGCCCCCATACCACAGTATAAAATCCAGCAGAAACTGTTGTTGCTCCAACGGCACTATATATATGTACCAATTCATGATTCAAGAACAATCCCAAATAGGATCATATGAATATATAAAGTGTGTCACAAGATTGAAATTCAAATTTTGTGACATAAAAGATTAATGATTTACCTTCCTAAATGAAGTGAATCACCGAGAAATGTGACGCCCAGGATGACCGCGATAACTATTGAGAGGGGTGTGAACATGGTCACAAAAACGGTAGATAATGCTACCTCAAATGACAAAGCAATGGAATTTTTAGTTAGAGTTTTACCAACTATGTATGCCGGTGGCAAACACTTTCACATAAGGTGTATGGCACATATTCTTAATCTTATTGTAAAAGATGGGTTGAATGAAAACGAGGTAAGTGTTAAATGTTTGCAAAAAGCCGTACGGTACATAAGAAATTCAACACAAAGGATTACACGGTTTAAAGAGTGTATGAAAGAACTTGGAGTGCAATCAAAGAAGTTTTTGTGCAACGATTGTCCCACTCGATGGAACTCAACTTACGAGTTATTGAAAATTGCCGTTGATTTGGAAGATGTTTTCCTTAAGTACCGTGTCGTAGGTAATTTACCATTTATTTTTAATCTACTTACTAGTTATTTATTTATTTAATTTATTATTCATTTATTTAATTTATTATTCATTTTTTTTGTGATAGATCCTTCATTTGCTAGAGATATTAAAGCCCCCGACCGTGAGGATTTTGTTGTTTGCAAAGGCATGGTCGACTTTCTTGATAAATTCAAGACCAAAACGGTCTTAGTGTCGTCGACTTCTAAACCTTTGGCACATAGATTTTTTAGTGAAATATGTGATGTTGGCAAACATATACGTGAATGGTCGGCAAATCCTCAATTTTATATGATTGGCATCGAAATGCAAAGCAAATTTGACAAGTATTGGGGAAAAATTGAAAACCTCAATGATTATATGTACTTTGCGGTTTTATTGGATCCACGAATGAAGGTGATATTTCTTAAAAATGCCTTTGAAAGGTTGTTTGCAATTAATAATCGTATACCAAACGTGGATATTCCAGAATTTGTTAAAAACCTAATAGAAGATCTTGAAGTGAGATTTGAGAATTTTTTTGATACGTATAAGCAAAAATTTGACATTCCAAGGTGTAATGTATCTTCTCAAAATAATGGTAGTCAAGAAGTAATTTATGATGATGAGAATGGGTTTTTGGGTGATATTCTAGTAGAAGCGGACAACACATCTTCTACAATGCAAACGGAGTTGAAATCATACTTGGACGAGCCGACAACTAGATATACTAAGGATTTTGATATTCTTTTATGGTGGAAACAAAATGCATCCCGTTACCCGATAGTATCTCGGATGGCCAAAGGTATAATTTTAATATTTATATATCTATTTATCTTTATAACGATATTATTATACTTTAACACTTTATATATTTATTGTAGATCTTTTGGCAATTCAAATATCGACGGTGGCATCCGAGTCGGCTTTTAGTACAAGCGGACGCATATTAGATCCTTATCGAAGTAATTTGGCGACACCGATCGTTGAGGCTTTAGTTTGCACTCAAGATTGGGTAAGAAAATCAAGGAAGCCGATTGTGGATAATATAGAAGATATTTTACAAGATGATGATGTTGCTAAAGGTAACATTTCCATTATAGTGACTAATTAATTATTTTATTTTATATATATACTAATTTGCAAGTTCCAACTTTATTTTGTTTCCGGTTTATGTTAGAGTTGGAAGAAGTATTACGCAAGGAGAAAAGGATTTGAGATTATTGGTGATTGAAGTTAAATACTTTTTTGGTGAATTGTTTGAAAACTATGAAACTTGAATTTGTGTTGGTCTTTTTTAAATCTGAATTTTGATGTATTCTTTTCGTATTATTGTTGATGTTTGGTGATTGAAATACATTAAAAAACAGTTTGGTTGATATTTGGATGTTGTCATGGCTCGTTAAAAACTGCATTAATGCTGGAAAAAATATTGCTTGCTGATGCCTCAAAACCTTGTGATCCAAAGCTTTCTTGTAAGTACCATAATTGTTTCGTTTATCAATCCTTCTCACTGTTTCGTTTGAGGAAGATGACACATGGGAGATTATTTTAATCAAAAGATTCCAAGACATGTTGGTGCTCATATTAGATAATATATATTTAATCAAGCTGCCAAATCCCATTATAGTGTATTAAATATTGATTTTAATACATTTCTCTCATCTAATTGGAAGAAATACAAATACTAACTCCACTGAAAAAAACTGAAAACAACAAAAGATCAAGGAAAAACAGAAGAAAAAAAACGCCTAGGAAAAACTAAACTAAACCGGGTTTATCCGGTTCCGGAACCGCTTAAAGACCGACCCGAGTCGGGACCGAACCGGAACCGGAACCGGTTTAACCGGTCCGGTCTTCGGTCTTGGATTTCTCAGTTTTTTGGTAACCGGGTTTCCCGGTTCCGGTCCGGTCCGGGCCGGTTCTGGGACCGAGCACATGCCTAATCAACATCACAACAAACATCGTCTTTCCATGACCACATCTTACTTCTTTTCACCAGCATACGTAGCCGTATATCTCTGGTACAAGTGTTGCATTTATAAAATGGTAATTAACTTTTGTCGACTTGCATCTCATTTTCTTGGGATTCCAAATATATCTTGACAGCTTACGGAGTATTACAAAATTAACAAAGGTATTGTTTGTTTTTATATGGCTGAAAGCATCCGATCAACTGCTCACGTAAGGGGCGTTGTTTTTACACGAACGAATTTTTTAAAACTTTTGAATTTAGTCTCTAAATTTTAAAAATTACACAAATAGTCATTAAATAATAAATATGAAGATCAGTCGGTCCAACATAGACGCCCCAAACAAAAATGGCTTACCCTCCTCCTTCTCGATTTTAATATTGTTCTTCAAAAAAACTGTTCGTACTTCAAATTGTGTGAAAAAGACAGACTCGTGTGTTTATGTAATGCATAAGAAATCAGAAGTTCAGATCGGAAAGGATATTCGATTTCC